>JAPYZN010000058.1:0-61680 GCA_030522865.1 Psyttalia lounsburyi
AGATTCATGGCCACCCCACGAACCACCGGACGTGGTGCCAGTAGTTACTCCTCCCCCGAAACTTCCACGAGATTCATGGCCACCCCACGAACCACCGGAAGTGGTACCTGTAGTTACTCCCCCGCCAAAGCTCCCACGAGAATCACCGGTAGTCCATGAACCGCCTGAAGTTGTACTTGTTGATTTGTCTCCCCTCGAACCGCCACCAAAAATGTCCAAGGCCGTCTGTGAACATGATCAAAATAAATTTTTGCGAAAGCAAAATATACAGGATATTGGATGCCAGGTTGCTCACCGAAACAATATTATCAGCAAGATCTACAGTTTTAGAAACGGCATCTCCAATAACTCCTTTACCGGAACCACCTGATACTCGGCCACCTCCGGATCCTCCTCCCAGGATTCCGCCGACTACTCGAAAAGGTGTCTGAAAACAGTCATCAATTATTATTTACTATTTCCCTGAATTGATGAAACTGTTGATATCGTTTACAATATGCTGACTCACCGAAACAATATCGTCGGCGAGATCTACAGTTTTTGAAAGAACATTTCCGATGATACCCTTACCAGAGCCACCGCCAGATACGCCACTACCAGACCTATCACCGAGGATTCCTCCGACTACTCGAAAAGGTGTCTAAGAACATGTTCAACGCTTATTATTTATTATTCCGAAATTAGTGATAATCGATGATTGGTTCCGATTTATAGCGAATCTCTCACCGATACGATATCGTCGGCGAGATCCACAGTTTTGGCGATAACATTTCCAACGATTCCTTTGGTAGAACCACCCGAGCCCCCTGAACCACCAAGGCCACCCAGTATGCGGAATGGCGTCTGTGAACACGGAAAGTAAATCACTAAAAAAACACTGCCCAAATTTTTCGCCGAGTTTTTTATGTAGCTCCGAATGAGCCAACTTACCGAAACAATATCATCGGCCAAATCGACGGTTTTCGAAATTACATTTCCGAATAGTCCGACTTTAGATGAACCACCGGAGCCACCTGAAGTGGTCCCAGTCGTTATTCCTCCACCAAAACGGCCACCACCTGTCCATGAACCACCGGATCCTCCGCCTCCGCCCAAGCCTTCCCACCTGAAGCCTCCACCAGAACCACCACTGGTCCACGAACCCCCTGGTATACCACCAGTCCACGACCCTTTCCATTCAATATTCTTAAATCCTCCATGGCCGTCTGAAACCTGTCCACCACCGAATCCTGACGGGAATGGAATGAAATACCCTCCACCTCCACCGTCGTTTAATCCACCTTTGAGGAATTGAAAACGATTTTCGTAGCCCTAGAAAATAACGGATAAACTAGTACTGAAAATTTGCGTACAATTTTCGAAATTCTCACCAAATCACTTCCACAAAATTCAACAACCATTTATTGAAATTCAACAATTGGCTGCTAATCAATTTATTCAACAATCAGTCGTTGAGTTACTCGAATGGCGGTTGAATGTCATGAAATATTGCACTCCAGGTAAATTCGACGTAATAATTTTTTACAATCCTCTTGAAAAATTTAAACTGATATTGAATATTGAACAATCGTGCAGGATATTCGACTCAATTTTCAAAAAGTTACGAACCACTAAAAACTGGCGAATATCTCATCCTAAATAGAATTCAAATTCCCTCAATCTCCAAAACTTTGAAATAGTCACCTCTGGTGCCGGTACAGATCTTCCATCCGAGTCGATCACGAAAGCGATCAAAAGAATCAGCCCTTGCCTCCGCATGTTGACCATCACTACCATCGATGAATAGAACATCCGGTAGATCGAGATCCTCCCCTTTTAAACAATTCCTATCGCTGATTATTGAAAGATTTATAGGCTTCATTCACTGATGACAATAAATGTCATATGAAAATATATTATTGCCAGTTCGTTGTGGTTGCCTTGATCATGGAAAGATGGTGAAAAATAAATATCAACATTTCTTACTTCAACTTTATCTATTTCCATTTTAATACTAATACAATTGCAAGGTTAAAGTCAACTATATTCTACATAGATTACAAAATAATTCCAAAAATCTGATGCCACAGGTGACAAAACAATCCTTTCATCAAAAATATTAATCTACATTCCGAACCTATCAGCATAATTATTTAATGATTCTGATAGCAGACTTATCAGGCATGATTGATGTTCGCTGCTATATCTATTCTGGACGCATGCCTCAATAAAAATAACTCGTTGCTTAACGAGGGTGAGACGAAATAAATAAGAAAGAACGTAATTCGTTGCGTATTTCATGATTCGCATCAAGGACTCCGATAATTGCGGGTTTTTTCATGAAAATCAAACTGTGGACATCGATACGACTCATTAGGCTCCTCTTGCGCGTGGCTAATATCAAATCATTCCATGAGCATTACTAGAATAATTTCAAATCACATGAACAATTGCAGGGAGCCTTCCAGTGACTGTACTGAGTTCATTATTATTACGTCTTCATACGTTGAAACTCCTTCGGATTACAAAATTTCGAGTGTTATATCATATCTCCTCAATCCATTCACTGGCAAATTGCAACTTACAAATTACAAATACGAAAAATTACTCCATTTTTTAGTAGATATTATCCAATAAATATTTATTGTTTAATATGAAAATTCATAGCTCGACTGGATAGGGCTTCCAATACTTTTTCCAGTTTTTAATATTATTGTTTTCAAATTTTGTTAATAGGATATCGTTGTCCTGTGAAGGTCAGAGATGGTATAGCATTTGGGACGAACAACGGGTTTCAGTAATAGTGAATAAAAAACTTATAAAGAGGAGAGTATTAAATTATTGTGCGTCCTTGGGATCTCCGTAATGACGTGTAGATGTTCCTCAATTAGTGCAATGATGAATCAGCCCAACTTGCTATTCAACAACTGGTTTACTGCTGTCAGTGTTGCAATGGGAATCTGAAAATTGTGGAAGAAACTAATAATTACCATTTTTATTGTTACTGTCTGTACGAACGTCTTAATCTTTGTCAGGATGAGGAATAAAGAATGTAGAAATGAGTTTGAAATAATATTTTTCTTAACAACAATCGCTAATTTAAGATATTTCTCATTATTTCATTGCCATGGAAAACCATTCCGAATGGTTGAAAAATGAGATAATGACAGGTGAGTGAATATGTTATTTAATACTTTATAATTATTGGGCTATGAATTTCGGGCCCGACATAAAAATACAGTAAGAAAGTAGTGTAATAAGTTGAAGTAGCTGAACCCATCTGGTGAATCAGTGAAAACTATGAAAAACTTTTAGAAAACTCAAGCAGACTCGGACTCGTATTTTTTTACAAGTTAAATTCGGGTTTGCTTTGTGAAAGAATCAGTTCGACTTTAGATTTACACTTACATTGAAAATATCGTCAAAAATTGTGCGTCTGACAGGATATGGATGTGCAGGCGCACCAGCAGGAATAGGTCTCGGCGCGACATCAGTTTTATATCCAGTGGCATCAGCAGCAGCTCCTGCAGGGGCTTTCGCTGACGTCTCGGAATCTACACTCCTCTCTACAACACCTGCATCGAGTCCTGGAAGAGGTTTGTCAAGACCCAAATCGGGGGTGAGTACGTTTCCTGGGTATTGTTGTTGAGTCAATTTTTGTATAGCGAAATTGGTACAGATTCTCTTTCTGCGACATCGTCTCGTGGGATAGGCGTATTGGGGGACGTCAGTCAGGACTGCATGAGAACAATGGAAAATGATAATGATTTTACAATAATTATCTTCGAGAAGATTAAAAATTGATTATCACTTTAAAAACATTTTTCCTGGATTGCCCATGCATTTGTTGAAAATTTTTTGGAAACCGTTGAAATTTCACTTAATTTTATTATTGGAAATTAGGAAGTTTATAGGAATATCAATAAGAGCTACCGATTTGAGTTCAATTATTCTCAGAAAATCAATGCAAATCAGTAAGATTCCAGCAAATATTGAAACAAATTTTTTCTCTTCACTTTTTATTCATTTTGTTATTGTATATTCTAATTTAAAAAAAATACAATCATTATTTATTATTGAATGAGCTCATAGTTTACATTATATTCTTCAAGTATCAATTAATTAATTATGCAGTGTATTTTGTCACTAAACTCTATTCAATTTTTTGTGATATCTGAATTTTCGTTATTTTTTCTCCCAAATCGCTTCAATCCCATTTTCCTGAAAATTCCTGAAAATTCATAAAACATGACAATAATTTTACAATGAACAATATTTTAACAAAAATAAAAACCCGAACTAACGATTTATTTTTTTTTCTGAATTACCGGCATACTTTTCGAAAATATTTATCTCATTTTTAATCTTCGGATATTATCCTGAATTTTATCTCCAACTCGCATTTAACCTCATTAAAAATTTCTGAAAATTCATCGGCTTTCTATGACGACTACTTTATCCACGGACAGTGCAGCAATTCACTTGTAAATGAGTCTCGACGAATGGATTAAAGTCTGCTAATGAATAAATGCATCACAAGAAGAAATAAATATTTTATCACTTAGAATTATTCACCTGGAACTGGAATGGGTTCCACTGCATTAACTTTGTCATCTGGCGTATAGACTTCTCGCCTAATCACCTCAGGTTTGGCCTCCGCAGGGGCACCGGCTAAGATCTGACTCACATCGATCTATCAAAACAAGGGAAAACAGTGATTAGTCGCGTAACGAATGCCACTCGTTTTAATTGACTAAGTGGACTCTGACCTCTGACTTTACCTCCTTCGGAATTACTTGGATATTTGTTTGGTCAATATCAGGGATTCCAATGTCTTTCGTGACAATTTTTGTTTTTATTCCGTTGCTCGCGCCGGCATAGAGTCTACCGCCGTTGCCGCCGGGGCTTGAACCGTCCAAATTACCGCCCAAACCGGCTGCCGCCTCGGGTAGACCGTTTCCAAGACCCGCACGAGCCCTCAATCCACCGGCTGGGGAGACAAAACCGGATAATAATTTCAAAGTTTCTCTGGTTATTGTAACAATCAGAATTCTCTTCCAGGTGAACTTAATTGATTAATAATTAATGAAAGAACTCGAGAGAAGTTTCGTCGATGATTCAAGTTTCAACTACCTCCTTTGTCTCCTCCCAGCGCCCCTCCGAGGTCAGCCGAGGCGTGAGGCCCAAAGGGTGTGCCAACACCCGCATACAGTCCTCCTCTAGTCCCAGAACCTCCGAGAAGTCCCCCTAATCCCGCCTCCGCGTGATAGCCCGCGAAATTCACCCTCACGCCTCCATTCTTGAACTGCAAGAAGGGCAGCTGAAAATAGAAATAGATCGTCAGTAAAACCTCTTCCACAACATGCAGACTTGGTAAAAACATTGTAATTACACTTCCTCATTTATTAATTATTGTAATTAGACTTCATTTCATATTCATGACTAGGTACAAAATGTTCTCAACAAAGCTTTGATTATCTTTCTTCTAGAAGATAATGAAACCCTCGATGGTAAACGGATATTGTGCAACGTGAACGCGAAAAAATCACTGTTTTTGACATTTCAAGTCGATGGAATTGCTCAATTAGTTTATTTTTAAATGGAATGAGTTGAATATATTAAAATTCTTCAATTATATTAACACATCGTACTAGAGATATTGAACACTTGTTTCAGAAAAAAAACAACTCGATGATTAAAAATTACATTCTTCAATTTCATAATATTCAATATTACCGAATCAGGGAAACTATATGTGGATTCGTAATTTAATTTGAATATTGAGGATACGATATATTGTAAATACTATAATATTTGCTCAAGTTTGATAATTATATTCCCAATTCCGTTTTGTATCAGTAAAGTCATCATATTTGAAGTGGAGAGTTTTTACGAAGTGGAGATTAAATATTCTCAATTTGGCAATATTTTTTCCTGCTCTATTAACACATTCAATTCGTGTTAAATCTATCGATCAAGACTGATGGGCTTAAAAGGGAAAGCAGGAGACAATTTCACAATAAACTGGACAATTACGTTTTTGTCCACGGGCCTGGCTATTGAACTCCGAACAACAAAATAGTGGAATGAGACTCACGTTGAAGAGCGATTTATCGTTGTTATCCTGGCCCGACTCATCGGGCTCCTCTGGCAGGGGTTGCCCAGCTGACAAACTCGCGGATATCGAGAGCATGATTAGGACAAAGCATCGCGTCTCGATCATCTTTATAACGAAACTGACAGTAGAGTGACTTGGCGACTTGTGCGATTGCGTCGAGGCCGGTTTCTTGTAGTGAGAATACTTTCCACTGGGAGAAGGGAACATGCTCGCGATGGGGTAGGGAGGCCAATCAAAATCATACGAGGGAGTAAAAACATGGGAGACAAAGAAAAATTATCCGGGAATTTTAATCGACATTTGGAAGAACAAATCTTTGTATCTGTCTATCCAATTTTTTTCTCACTGGATGGGAGGACGTAACGATCACATATTTTTGCTAAATGATTTATGATGCGGATGAAGTAAACAGAAATTTTTTGCAACTATTGTACAATGCCGTACGTTACACATGAAAAAAATGGACTTCCTGGCAAGTGTGATTACAGCCTTCGCCTTTTGACTCGGGTCAGACTCGTCAATAATTACTTTTTTTCAGCTGTCCCATAATATATTGTTACACACTATTTTAGAGAATATTCACCTTCACTTAAAGAATTTTCTAATTTACTTTGTGCTCTCTTTTCCTTTGCAAACGAAAGAACATTCTCTAAGGGATGGGTGGACGAATGAATTTTGAAAATCCTTTAATTTCAACCGGAAAAATTGCTCAATTTGTTCCGTTCCACCGAATCTTTAGACAATTTGTCAACAAGATTTGAAGAGGAAATCTTCCAATTTTTTATTCCTAAAAATATATTTTTTACTCGACGTGAGAAAAATGACGAAGTATGAGATATATCATTTGGCATTCATAACAGGCCATGGGCTCTTGAATAAACACCTATGGAAATTTGGAAATTATTTCTCAAATCACGTGCGAAATCATTGTTTATTTCCTTCATAAATTTAAGAGCGGATGAATAAGAACATTCAATACAGAATTTTTTGGTAAAAGATTCGGCTTATATTATACAAAAGACGTTTCGTCGATTCTGAAATTTTTCCTACGAATGAGAATGTAAGATTCATATCAAATTGGCCGTTTATGTACCATCATACTGAGGAGATTCTGCGAACTAATTTAATCCAATGACGTCAGTGATCATTGGTATAAAAACCTATACGGCAAAACATTTTGCCAATCATTGCTATTTTGCTGTTTTGCAGGTTTTTCCACGAGTGACGCATTAATTTTGTGCTCTCTCTGACGCTCTTAATAGTTATGGGGAGAATTTTGTTTTATCAGAGAGAGCAAATTCGGTATTAATATCTAGGGGCAATTTTATTTTGAATCGGAGGGGATGTTTGCGTTTGCTGAAACCAGGAGAAAAAACCTCCCTGCGGGGCGATGTCATCAAAGTTCTCGGTTACTTCGTAGGGGCGATTATTCCCTCCAAAGATTTGTGCCCCTGTGGAAAGAGAAAAAAATTTTATGATAGGTCCCTTTAAAAAATAAAGGTATCCATAATGAAAAATTGAAGAGAACGGAGTAAACCGAATCCTCATCAAAGCGAGACCTCGCTGCAATTAAAAAATCGTTGCAATTTTCATGTTTGTGCTGATGCGCTTACTTTAAAGAACCGGAATTGAAAATTTTCTAGAAAGATCCCGAAACCCCCGCCGAGACGAACCCAAAATTTCTAAGTTACGCGCCGGGTAGTGTCCCAACTGATAAAAAAGTCCCAATTACTAATTCCATGAAAATGTAAAAGATATATTGAAAAAATAATTTTCGTTTTTTCTCATCGTCAGCATCTTTGCAATATTTATCTATGCCTTGGGATGTTTACCTCCATGACTACCATGACCACCCCCATGACTCGCAAAATGACCTCCATGCTCATGATGATGACCCCCCAGTTGTTGGAAATGTCCGCTATGAGGTTTCTTCTTCTTCTTCTTTTTCTTCTGATGCCCGCCGAAAAGACTTCCATGATTATGTCCACCGAAATGTCCCCCATGACCACTGAAGAGCCCCCCATGACCCACCAAAACGTCGGCAAAGGCATCAGTCCAAGCCAGAGGATCGTAAATCGAGTGATGCCTCCTGCCTTCCACCTGCTCGTCTGAGCTCGGCTGCTGACGCTTCGGCCTCAGCAATTCTCGGGCACTCTCGGCTTCATTGAGCTGTGGATGTGCATAACAATGTATCGACTTGTAAATTTAAATTCGCAAGAATTTATAGCGATATTATTAACGAAAGTGTACCCTGTCACGTTGTATTTCCAAGTCTCGGGTTTTCACGAGCTTCTCACGATTGGAATCTCCTCTCGTATTCTCATCAGAGCCTCCAGACTGAGAAGGATACCGATCTTTTATGAGATTACCAACTGCGTGAAGCGACTGCACTGAAATCTATTCGATTGCATGAACAATATTTATCTTTTCTTTGTTCCCTTAAAAAATTGGAGCCTTTTTTGACTCGGGTTTTCTAATCTGTAAAAATACTCACCGATTGGCAAACCACCTCACCAATAATAGTAATAAGAATTAATCCGAGAACAACCCGGATCATTTTGCTCCGCTATCCACTCCACTATCGCAGTAATAAAAATATCTCTATCAAAAAAAAAAAATTAATAAAACAATTAACGATGCAATACATGGATTTCAATGAGGACTAATTTCTCGATCTTTTTCTTCGGACTTAAACTGAAGATTTGATCTGTCGATCACTCTTTCCTCCCGCTATATACTTGCAACTCCTTTGAGGCCTCATATTGGCCGACGCCAAATGTCAAAAGTAGCCAATCGTGATGCTCCCGCTTTCTCTTCTCGCTGAATTCTCAATTTACTCCTCAGGTATAATTTGTTATTTGTAATAAAAATCGAGTGGGCGCCGCTGGTCACATGTAGGTCAGCTTACGCAAAATTGAAGAATCGAAACTCGTAAAAATACGTAATCCAATGACGTTTGAGCTATTCACCTTATTCAGGGGGAATTTCCCGAGGGTATTTTTTTTTCTTCTGTGAAATATCTAAACTCCGTATTCGAATTATCGTTAATATTATTTCATAATAATATGTGATACCTATGGATCTGTACAAATTGAAAATATATCTCACTGAATATTTACAGAACTTATCGAGAGATTGTTTCATTATACATAAGCGTTGGGATTGTCGGCGAGGGATGTCGCTATGCTTTTTCCCAGGTCCTTCTTGAATTCACGAATACTGACTTTTGATCCCTGAAAATTCAATTGGATTTGACAATTAGTGGTAGATATAAGATAACATCAATTAGTCTATGTATGCAAAAATGTCTTGAAACAATTTATGAGAATTCGCCACGAAATTGCGTTGGATTTTTCGGAAATTTTTTATTGGTTTTTGCTCCACTCTATTCAAACAGTAATTTTCAAAAAAAAAAGTCTTTCCGAAGGCCACGGCAATAGCAAACAAATATGAGAATTTTTCGTAATTGAATTTCAGCGATTAGCTTCTGAAAATTGCATCCGATAATTGCATAGTAACTTCTCACTTGCTTCTAACCAATTAAATATTTTGCCTAGTTGTGCCATTGAATATGGCGCTCCGTTTGGCCAAAACGCAGTCCCAGAAAATTGTTCACTGGATATCCCTCGACCATCGACATTAATCGCGATATTTTCCTCAAGCTTCCCGGCAAACGAACGAAAGTGTCAAGTATTGGAGAAAAATTTCGAGTGCAAAGCACGAGAAAACTTTTGTCACTTTCATTTATTTGCAATGATATTTATCTATCGATAAATATCCTGATAAGGTTGATGGTCTCGGGATATTCTACCTCAAAAATCTCCATATGAATTTTGATTATCTTGAAAAATTCACTGTTGAATGAACGTCAATAATTTCTGCCTTCGCCCAAAACAATTTCACTCACTTCGACTGCATCTTTCCACTCAATATTGAACAGCCTGATGAGCCCTTTAAGATTTCTCCTGATAGTGGTAGCAATGCCCTGTGCAGTGAGCATAAATGGAGGCTCAGTGGTCGTTGTGGTGTCATTAACAGGTCCAGTGGCCAATGGGGTTTTTGGTGTTGTCGTCGAGGGATTAATGGCCTTGTTGATGACCTGGATGATCTCTTGTACTATTGACACTGTGTCCGACACGTCCTGCAGTGAAATGACAATTCATTAGAACGGGCAATAAAGTGGTACGAGGGAGTAGAACATTGTTACCTCAAAGACAATCCGAAAGAGCGACCAGAAGAAGCCCGGCCGCTGCTTCTTCACCTGCCTCACTTCTCTCCGGGCTTCTTCCGTCACGTTCGCTCGGGATATCAAACGATCACCCAGGGAGTTCAGCTTCACCATGTCTACTGGGCCTTGAGCGCTGGATAACAGTCGGTAGATTTCGTACTCAACTTCTCGCTCGGTTTCACGGTCGTAAGCCCTTGAAATAATTCTCATTGCATTAATACTTTTTACGTCAAAGAAGCAAATTTATATAGTGTTCCACATTTTCGTCACGTCATAGTAAACCATTGGATGGGATTTGGAATGGGTATCATGGGATCCACGATTATTCTCAATATAAAATTTAATAGTATATTTCGTAACAAGTGAAAAAAAATGGTTTTTGGCGAGTGGAAAGTTTATATCACAAGCCGAAGGCGAGTGATATAATCCCACGAGTCAGAAACCACTTTTTTCACGAGTTACGAACATAATTTTCCATCTCAATGTGTCGAAAAAGTATAAAATGTGTCCGCTTCGCGTCGAGTGACTGAAAAGTTACTTTTCCGACACAGCGTGATAAAAAATATGTTTTTACTGAAAAAATGGATAGTCTAGGCTGAGATTCGTATACGTCCGGCTCCGAGAATTTCTGAATTTTTTCTTCAGTTATTTGTCGACTAGATATATTGAAAAGGAATTCCCACCTATCCAAAATCCTTTCCATCCATTAATCCCACTGTCCGACCATAAAAATTGTGGAACGCAGTCCCTCTACCCAATTCCAAACTGTTGTACAAATGCATCAGGTGCATCAGGTGCTCTTTTCGACTGAGCTATCTGGCTCCTAGCCTCTTATTTATTTCAAATTTCTTGTAACATATTGAGCTCCGCCCTCCGGAGTATTATATTATTAATAATTATTTTTTAATCCTCAACCAAAAATATTTATTTTGAAATTTCAAAGATCTCAAAAAGAGAAAGTATTGAGTCTCAACGTGACAGTTAAAAATGTCAAGTTTAGCTTTTTAAAAGTCTTAAATTGGGATTTTTGGCGATTTTTAAGTCTAAGGGTGAACTTTTCGAGTCCCAAATAGAATTTTTACAGTCGAAAATTTTGGGAGGGCCATATCGAAATTGTCAAGTCTCAAAATAATTTTCTAATAAATATAAGGACAATCTATAACGATTAATTACTGGATTATTAAAATTTCCATTCTGCCATTGAATACAAAGAGAATTTCTACGTTTATTAACCACTGAATGGAATTTTTCAGTCAATTCGAAAGAGTTTGAGACAAAAATCTTCTCTAAAAGTGTGAATCATTTTAAAGTGTGAGTACAAGAAAGAGAAGAACAATCGACATAAAACATTCATCTTTACCGATTTATTGGAGCCTCATCAATTCTGTTATCCTGAATTCCCCTCTGCAGAAAATTCGAATTGATGTAGTTTTGACGGTAATCCTCATCATCGCTCGATCGTTCAATATTGTCCGACCTCACAGCGACAGCCCCAAGTGCACAAAAGATCACAAACAGTCTCTCCATATCCGCAAACATCAGGAAGCACTTCTGAAACAGGTATTGCCAATTTCCCCGGAGGAAAACAACTGAATTACGGGCTTAACTACTGGTTTAATACCCCCTATTGTCTCGTTCAATGATGAACAATCATGGTAGAGGAATAATTTCTACAGCGCGCTTGTGGAAAATATCGAAAACCGCCTGAATGATTACTATCCGAAGTGAATTCTTTCACTGATCGATTTTCCTACGCGACCCTCAGTATTTCGGCCAGTCTTATGAAAGAATACGTGACGGACGTCGACGTGACGTGATTCGAATTAATTGATTCGTCGATTTTCGGGCGGGGGAACCGGAAGATGTTATCTAATAATGAATTGAGATTTGTGGAGTTTGGACAGTAAATTAATTCTTGTCAAGGCAATCGTCAGTGAATGTCAACTTTAACAAATGTTGTTATGTTTATCCGTAGAGTTATGCCCAAACTAGATTAAATGATATCTGTAAATTTTTGACAGCACTTAATCAATCGGAAACCGCTTTATTTGGCTCGATTTGGATTTGATATTTAAAAAATTGAGTCCCGGAAGTTCGGTAAAAAATATTATAAATTATATAGGAAAGCAAAATTCTATTAATATTTTTCATACATTATGCGCTATTAATAATTTGGAACGAGGGGAATTGTTAGAAATTAGTAAAACAATTTAAATTCAATTTTTTTAACGAATTAATTTCAAAAAAATAATATTCAGGAATTAGTTCAATTTACCAATTATCAGCCCAATATTTCATACGATAATGCATGTTATGTTAGCACACTTTGTCGCCATATCTCAGCCTACGTTGCCTTCTCTCCCTATATTTGTCGACTTTCTATACGCAATTTCCGCGGCATTTCCGCGACCGAGATTTCCATCGATTACAGCGATTACGCGCACGTAAGGGGGACCAGCTTCTATCTCAGACTTGCTGCAACGTTGCGTGTACCATGGAAGTTCATTTCATGGCTCTTTTGGTATATTTTCCAGGCCAAATGTTTGTGTTTTTAATAATCGAGAGGTGAAACAAATTGCCAGTGCTAATGCCTCTCTCACGATCTTGATAATTACTCGTTATTATTCCGTTAATTGTTTCACTTACGAAAATATATTTTGAGCCACGCGAGGTCTGCTACTGCGATGAAATTGTGCAAGTGACAGAGGAGCGATGAGTGATTTCCCTGGTTGAATGGCAAAACCGAGAGTGATAGTACAATCACCAATCAAGGCTCGTTTGTTATTTATATTTTTTTTACAGGTTCTGTGGAAGACGCGACCTGAGATTCTCGGGCATGAACCCTAGACATCCTTGTAACAGTTTTTGTAATCGACTGCTCAAGCGCGGGCAATTCAATGCTACTCGACCCATACATTAAATTTAGAATTAATTCTTCATACGAGTGAGTTTTTTTCCTCAAGTATAAGAATCGGTTTTTCTTCATGACATTTAAAAAAAAATCTGCTCTAGATACTATGGAATATATCAACAGTAAATGGAATTCTAGTTCAATGCCGGAATCATCGAGTGACATGAGACTCCATTTTTTATTTTATAGATGATAAATTGTGAAACCGTTGTTTAAAGCTTCTCACTAGAATCTAGTAACAGTTTGGTAAAAAGTAATTATGAGAGAGAGGGATAATGGAGAAAGATTTGTGGTCTTTTGCAATTATATTTGCACCTTAAAATGGTGGAAATGTTATTCATAAATATAATGGTCTTGAGTAGAAAATGGTAATTGAAAAATCCTCTCTGAGTATCGAAACCCAAAAGTTTGGCAATTTGTTAATACGCACGTCATTAAAAATTCCAGTCTAGGAATCCATACTCCAATGACGAAATTACCTCCGAGAGTTCAATATCTTCAAACATTCAGCAATTTACATAATCCTTTTCACGTGAATATTCGAACTGTCGAGTCGTGCCGATGATTATGAAAGCGATGCTATAACGCCTGAGATAAAACTCCGTACTTTTCTCGATAAAATTTTGCAGAAATTGTTCGGAGGAACTGTTCAATCTGAATAATCACTGATTTCAGTTATCCCCCCCCCCCCTTCCCCCGTCCGTCCACCCGCCCGCCTAGGAATTTCCTCGTTGCTGTAAACTGGGATTAATTAGTTATGGGAAGTGAAACTTGTGAGATTTTAGTGGAGTCGAACAATGTGAGATGCGGCAGAAATATTTGTACGGAGGAAGTGCCATTCTGACGAATTTTTCGGGTAAAACTAGGCGCGCGTGGACGTGACGGATTTGAATGTGGCAGTTGGGGCGTAGTGCGTAATCCCGGAGGCAGTAAATTTTGTATACTCGTCGTAAGAATCGTAAGAACAAGTTCCAATGTTATGCAATGAAAGTCTGAAACTTCGCAATAAATGCGGTCTCACTCTGGTACATTTAATTCCCCCGACGTTCAGTTGTAATCTAGCTAATCAGAATGCTTTTAAAATTGATTAATTGAATAAGTAATTCCGTGAAATGATTTTGTATTCTTGTAATTGTTGAGTCATCAGTTAATTTAATATTTTTTAAAATTAATTATTTTGATGATTGACATCTTCACTTGTAAATTCAGACAATCCAGGAAGCAATTTCACATCATTATTCTCGCTTTTATTCCTGATAGATTGGATGAGTAATACCAGTAATTGAATGAATAAAATTCTTTAATTTCGTTAATTGGGAATTTATAGTTGAGAGAAAATTGTTTAAAAAAAAACAATCTCATGATTCGATGTTGCTCCCTCACTTTTATTCTATTGCTCTATTGTTGTCTTCTGAAGCTCAACTGCCACAAGTTAAAATCAATAAATAAAATGGATACGTCAAACGGCGATAATTTCCCGTATTTAAAATAATTAATTGATAACTTAATACAAATCTCACCTCAACTAAAATAATCACCTCGGCAGCCACGAAGGTAGTGACCAATCAGTCTCCAGATCACTCGCTAAATACGAGAATAATATAGTTGGTAAATTCACCGAGTAAAAAATCCAAACTACCAATTATTCAAATAAGAATAATTTGATGCCAGTGGCACGCGACAGAGTCCAAGTGCATCTTGGAAGGCAGTTGGACCGATACTACGGAGATGAGTCGACACAAACCCTGGGTATCGTGTTGATCCTCAAGGTCGGCAACATTTTTCCTCCTCAAAATTATTCTTTACGAAATGATCCCAAACTCTGCCGTATTTACTCGCCAATGGCCCCCCCCCCACTCGTCACTGCACGATCTCTTCGTCCTTGGGATAAAAAAGTGAAGGAATAAATGATAATGTGACATAATGTTTTAATTGTACAGAGTTTGAATTGGGTCAAGTGATTGACAGGTCGCAGATTGGATTTTATTTTTTTATATTTTTTTCGCTACCTTGATACAGTTTGAATGCTTTCTTTAGGTAATTTCCGGCTCCATCTCTGCGCACACTCGACACTCCGCCAGGCACAACTGCCCGCTTTTCCATGAGCACCTTTCCTTACCTCTTTCACGATAGAACGATCATGCAATACTCGCATTGGGAATGCACAGATGGCGACACAATTAGTCATTACTGCTCTTTAGAGTATTTTATTAGTAACTAAAAAATAGAAATGATAAAATAACGAACTGAAGGTAACGCGCTAGAATTTTATAACTTTAAATTGAGTTTTGGAAATTTTTTTTCACATTTTCAATTCTCTGGGTAATTAGTGAATTTAGAAGAAGGAGAAAAAAAAATTATTGCATATTTTATTAACCGTAAAGACTATTTTATGATTTTTTGTGAAAGACAATTCATTTCTGAGAGAAATTGAAAAGAAGAAAATATTGAGACACAATTTTCATATTTTACACGATTTTCATGAAAAATTCTAGTAGTAAATTTAATGAGTCTAAAAAGAATTGTAATACATAAATAAATAACTTTTAGTTCCCTATTCGATTTGATCAATTAACTTTATTTATTTTGATTAACCACAGACTGTCAAAAATACAAAAAACACATGACATAACAACAAGAGGTACTTTGAAATGAGCAATAGAGGAGAAATCCTCATGGCACCAAAAACATTACCGAATTTTATTATTAATAAAGTAAATAACTTAGTCAATCCCTGCCCACGTCATTGGTTCTCCCCGTGGTTGTCCCACGTCCTCCACAAAATTAAAAAATATTAATGAGACAGTTCTCACTGTCCCTGGACATCACTCATTACAATTAGTTTATCTCTAGGGTCTCCGTTATGTTCTGTCCGAGGGAAGGCCTTTTATCGCAAACGCACCCCTGAAGAAAGGTTTGAAGAGTTCAAACAGTTGCTCGGTGCGCTTCGCAGAGTTCTAGAAGCAAAAAAAAATGATCTCAGAGCAATGAAATATCATAAACATTAGTGCAAATAATTAATCATCAGCTCACTTGTATGATTTTCCCAGTAGCTCTACTGAGGCCCGTAATAAGCGTGAATCCAGTGCCAAACGCCTGTGGAGGCACATCCAAGGAGACTTTATTCCTATCGAACTCGGGAATGTCCTCCTCAGTAGTCGTTCTTATCTGCGAAGTTGAATAATTCAGCAAAAAAAAAATTTAATCTCCCCCATCCCAGGACTAAACCTAAATCATGGCATGATATTTCGAAATGCGTGACTTCCTCCCCCGAAAATGAGCAATAAACAATGAAATTATGACGTGAAAAAATTGTCTTCAATGAGCAAATGAGAGAGCGAAATTTGTGCGCAAGAAAATCATTTATTTTTATCAACGACGCAATCACCACCGGAATAGACTTATCATTAAACTAATAGTGCAAGTAGGCCTTGAAGGATTCTGGGGAAAGGATTTTACGATATATTCCATAGCAATCGATAATAAATGACGAAACAATTTTATATATTTTTTTTTCGGACTCACCGGAGTCGCCTGAAATTTATTCAAAACATTCGTCGAAACATTTTTCATTATAAAATACCACATCCATCGTTTAAAAAATTATAATCTGCATCTCTCGTGGTTTTTTTTCTCATGTGCAAAAACCTATTTACATCATATACACTGTGAAATCGTGAGCCCAGAAGTGCAGGTAAGCTCCACAAGTACAAAAATAGAGTGAGTCAGGGAAATAGTTCGGAGGTACAATTAAAGTGTGATGGTAATTACAATTGAAGTGAGGGGTAATAGCTCGGTGGAGGAAGTGAAGTATTGAGCAAGGAGAGTTTTAAGAGTTGCACTCAGTAGATCGGATGATTTTTCAGGGCTAGAAATAAAAGAGAAGAGAATAATTTAGGGGGGGAGAGTTGACTGCTGCCACTGCTGCTGGTCTCTTCTGGAGCTCGATGGCAAGCTCGAGGCGGCTCCAAAGTTCATTTTTTTCTATTATTATTTACCCATTTGCATGACGTTAGAGACACCTCGTGCTCAGGTGGGCTCGTTGAACACACGAAAAAAGTTCAGAGAAGAAATTGCGAATTTTTTTGGTAATTCTATTTGTTTTTGGATAATTCTGTGAATAAAAATGTGCAGCTTTACTGGCAAATTTTGTCTATTGAGACAGTTTCCAGGAGAATTGATTGACATGATTTCTTTTGTTTTTCCAATTTTAGCTTTTCTAAAAAATATTTTGCTTTGACCACTGCCATTAAAAAAAAATCTACGAAAAATCACCTGAAAGTTTTAAAAACGAATAGAATCCACTTACGAATTCGCGAAGTTTTTTCATGAAATTTTTTCGTCTCGTACTAGTATGAAAATCCAAAATTACGTCAAATCGTCAATAGCTACAAGTCAATTACTATTTCTACTTTGATTTTTCATAAGTGGAGTGAGAAAATAATTCTCGACCTTCAAAGGGATAAGAAATACAAGAGATTATTTTCTCATTCCACGAGATTAATTCTACTACCCAAATTAAAATAACCGGATAAATCTAGTAATTACAATGTCAAATCTACTGGGATATCTACATTACGCTGTAATCTTAAAATCTATGAAATAATTTTCTCGCCAATACAAAAGCACAAACTCGTAAAAAGGGGGAGGAGCTCACTAATCAACGACTCATCAATTCTGATTTTCCCTATTCCATGGTGACGTATCGTCTCTACTCATTATGGTCTCAATATCCTACCCCACCGCCGCCACCCACATTGGCGAATGCCCCGAGATTTATTCCCGCACCAGGACCACTACTTGGTTTTATATCGTCATTATTATTGTCAGATCCACCGCTTAGACTTCCACTACTGCCACTCAAACTGGTGAGAATACTTAGCGCACCTCCGGCCGAACCTCCACCAGATGCACCATCTGATCCTCCTGAGCCTAAAAACATTATTCAAAAATTAAAACACATCAATTCGTAATTTGAATACATTGAGAAAAATGTTGTGCATCAATAGTAATTTTCATTCTCCCTATTTTTGACTAAATAGATCAATTGCACTCGCCGAACAAAATTTTTTCCCCATACAATTTCATTCAGGAACTACTGAATAATTTCGTTTGCAAATAACAAATTAAAAGTTACCAACATATTCGTTTGTAGTTCTTAAAGATACCTCCAATGATTATTTTACGCCTGCAGTAATTGAAATTACGCTTTGGTTCAGTGAGAAAAAAAATTATGCTATTTGTAACTAATTCTTTGAGGCAATTTATCTGATTATTTTTCTCAAATACCTCCGGAAAGACCTCCGACAATTGAGCTAAGGGGTGCGACCTTCTGCGCTACAGCCCCAACGAGTCCCTGTGCAGCCGAGGAAACAAAAGTTGTCGCACTGTTTATAAGTGGGCCGATGCCAGCACTAGCGGCCTGAATCTTCTTCCCGAAGATATCACTCACGAAAGCGCCCGTTGCCGACTGTGTATTATCAATCCCGTAAATTGCATTCTTGGCTTTATTGGATTCGTCCAGCACCGCCAGAGCTTTCGTCTTGGCGTCCAGGAATGAGTCAAGTTTCTAAAATAATTTTTCAAATATTTATAAAATAGTTCAGAGCTCAATAATAGCGCGTTAATAACACAACTCCTTTTCAATTCCATTATCAATTAATTGAGAATTTTTATTAAAAGGTATGGGAATATTTTCCATTTTCAATTCTTTTCGGAATCCCGAAGCTCCGGCCGGGAAAGGAATCCGGCACCTCCCAGTCACGCGCCGGCTACTCTTCCAACTAATCTACCGGGAACTACTGAATTCTCTCTCCAGAAATTCATTAACCACAATTCGCATTGCATTGAAAATATCTGAGAGTAACACCCCAATTAGAAATTCCATGTAAATGGGCCATCCCAAGAAACTCAAAATTTTTTCACTGAAAATTTCACGCCTAACTTTTCAACAGTCTAGGATCCCTGCAACTTTGAGAAGATCGGAAGTTCCGAAGACGAATCCAAGATGTTACGAAATATTGGCTCAATTTGAACGCGTCCAGCTTGGTAATATGATTGCTTAGAAAGTCCGAGGTAATGGACTTAAGTTACGTTTTTTTCTATGCCTGGGAGAGTCCGGTGAATTGTTAACCATCATTTAAATTTTCACAATTCATTATTCATAATGTAAAAAGATGACAGATGCCCAGTAACGGCCGGGGCGAATTTCACATTTAAAATCATAAAGAATATTGTTCACTCACTCCAAAGACGAAGCCAATGATTCCATTGGTGATTCCCAACTTGACTATTCCAATTTTCCTTTTCTCTCGGTCTCCATGCTCATCGTCGCCAGCCTCTCCCTGCTCTTCAAGCACCAGAACCTGACCAAAAAAAGTACCAAAATGAGAGCAGCAATTCTTCCAAAATCTCTAACACATTCAACACTTTTTTAATTCATGAATGCCCCAAAAAATGTTATTTGACTCGAAAATGCAATAATGCAACTGCAATGTAACACCAGTGATGTAAAACCCCGCAGACACGCTCGAAATAATTCATGAGATAACCAATGGCACCCATGAATTCGCGTGAACAGTTTAGAAACCCAAATAAACAAATGTTGATTCAATACTCCTCTTCCATTTTTCCTCCAATGTATTCCATTCATAAAGAACAACTGCCTTGACACGAATAATAGCCATTCACTATATTTAATTCCTCTCTATTCGGAAGATAAATCGTCTCGCGATGGCCCGAGGGCTTCGATGAAATAATTTTACGCAATTTCAGAAATCCTTTTTTTCCAACTCCACACAACTATCACAAGTAATTTCATGATATGGAATTGATAACTGAATAATTCATTCGTTTTGCGAAAATCCCAACCGAGAAGATATTATTCGAAAATCATTTCTATTTCCACCGATGAAGTAAAAAAAAATTTGCAATAGTATGTGAATAATTATAAATAAAGATAAATAAACTATCACCAAAAACAGGAGAATATTTCGTGTAAATTGAAATACTGAAATAATCAAATGAAATTTTAAAAAATGATTTCATTTATATTCCATCGCATTCCAAAATCAAGACTTTTCTCCAAATTCCAAAAAGCCGTTTAAATAAATTCAATTTAATCAATGGAAATAGTAAATTTGAAACATAAATAGTGGCCAAATCCGCTGTAAAATTGTAAGCGCAAATTGGCGCAGTTGAAACCTATTCTTATTGTTGTTAAAGTAAACCACGTGGAGATTTAAAAAACCCGGAGACGAGAAATGTGTCTCGTCGAGTCTGAAAGGACTGGAGCCCAATGCAGCCCGGGTACTTTCACTCTCGACTCGGATACACTCCCGGGTTCCTCTCGATAATCAAAGAAATTAAAATGAATTTACAATAAATTAAACATCACTCATGCAAACATCACAAATACCCGTTCGGATAAGGGACTCACCTCGTTTATGGGACTTATCTCATTAGTCTCCCTCTTCACTATCGGACTGGATTCGCCGAGTCCCAGGAACACCACAGCACACAATACCAGAGATAGTTTCATCTTAATACCGATATTAATGCTACTAAAATTTTCCTGTTGACAATAATTTCAGTCACATCTAGAGGATTTTTTAAAAAATACGATAACCCTTGTAAAAATTTTATTATTTCAATTAGTACGGATGAACTGAGACCAGGAGTCTTGAGAGTGCGCGATGATTAGTGCGAATTATGATCGTTAAGAGCCTATCACTTACTGGGATTGATCAGGTGTCACTTGGATAAAGAGTCACTAGTGCGAGAGTTCAGGAGAGTTCGATGCGTGCCTGGCGAGGTGCGAGACTCGTTTGTGGCAGAGTGCCGTGGAGACCCCGATGGTATCTTGAAAAAGCCAGTGAGCGTGATTGGGGAAGGAGCACGTACCACACGCGCCTCAACTCCTTTTCTGCAATTCTGAATGAGTGGATTTGAAGGATAAGTTTTTTTGCTGAGAAAAGGGAGGGCTGAGGCCGCTCCTTCCGAGGTTTTCCAGTTTACCCCGAATTTGGAATTTGATTGACGATTGTTTATTGGGATTTTCTTCTTCATTTTTTGAGGCGGTGGGGGAAACCATGGGAATGGGTGCTTGGGAAGAATTCGAGAGTAAAGAGGAATGAGAGAGAGTTCAGTTTGTGGAACAATTAGAAAATGGCAATGCATGGAGATATTGTCAATTATTTCTCAGTATCTGTATCTGTCTTTTGTTGTTTAAAGTTGTTTAAAGCTCTGTTCTTTTAATGGAATACAGAATTATTGGAATTAGAATTATTACAGAATTATGATTATTTTAAAAGAAATTAGAAATTCAATTGCAATTGGAAACGTGTTTTTTTCTAAGTTTAATTAGCCTTTTCATTTGTCAAATACTATTAAATTCGTTTAATCCAGAGTCTCATGTGAAAAGCAAAATTCTAATTACAATAAAAGAGTGAAATCTGATTTTTTTCAATTAAATAAGACAAAATCCCCAGTTTTGCTGACAATTTCCATTGTTGATTTACAAGCGTGAAACGTTTGAAAAAATATTAGAATCTTGCAAAATATAATTTGACTGACATTTATTGGATATGGAATTTTTGAAATTTCGCTTATACAATTCAGTTGCCCAATTCAATCCCGTGAGTGCGATTGGAGGAGGAGGAGTGCGTCCAACAGGCGCTTCAACTGCTCTCTTGCAATTCTGGATGAGTGGATCTCAAGTATTTTTTTTTCTTCACAAAAGAGAGTTTTGAGACCTCTTTTTCATTTCCGAGTTATTGGCAACTAAAGACAGTTTGCTTGACCCCTCTCCCCTTACTAGTTTATTGGATGTCACTTACAGAGTTACAGAGAGTCCCTAGCGCGAGACTTCAGGAGAGTTCGATGCGTGTCCGACGAGACGCGAGACTCTTTTGTGACAGAGTGTCGTCGAGGTCCCCGTAGTATCTTAAAAAACCCAGCGAGGACAATTGGAAGGAGCAGACGCACACGCGCTTCGACTCCTTTTCTGCAATTTTGAATGAGTGGACTTGAAGGATGCGTTTTTGTTGACAAAGGCGAGGACTGTGGCCTCCCCTTCTGACTTTTTCCAGTTATTGGTGACGCGTTAGGGGGGATTGAGATTTAATTACGCGAGCTAAATTATATATTACTGGGAGCGGTGGGGAAGTCGATGGAGCTGAATGTTTGCCGGTGATTGGTTGTTAATTAGGAATTGTACATGAAAGCTGGCGGAGCGGATTGAGGGCGAACAGTGGATGTCGCCGGAGATGCTACGCCTTTAAGAGTCTCCTGGTGGCTCGGGGTAGGAGAGGATTCGTGGATATTGTGTCAGTCGTTGATTCAGGCGCTGATAATGCGTTTTTATCGCTTCCGTTGGCCTTAGGAATCATTTCTTATCGCCGGGAATCTCAGATGATTTTTTATTGGAGTGATTTCTGTTGTTTTGAAGAAGTGCGTTTTTTAATTGCTTAATACTTAGAGGAATTCGTTTATTCTTCAAACGATTTATTGTTCATATTCATTCATAAAATTTAAAGAATTAGAAATTTTTGGTTCAATGTCTTCTCTGAAGAATGACCTTATTTTATTCCTTCCCAAAATGTGAAGACAATATATTTTTGAATTTTTGATAATTCAAAAATTAGTGATAATTAATTCCCAAATTCAAGGAATTATTTATTACCCATTTGCATTTATTAATAAAACGCTACACAGTCGATTGTCCTTTTTTTTACATATTTTTTAAAATTATCATTGAACAAAGTAAAAAGTCGGGACGTAAGGTAATAAAGTCATAAATCTTGTTCTCCTCATATCCAAGTACTTTCGATTTACGACGCCTTTTAAAGACAGGTAAAGTGGTAATGAAAAAAGAATTGTGGAAAGAGAGAGGCAGAAAAAAAAATTGAATAATCTTTTTTGTCAATCTCTTCTTCAGCGGTATTCATACTTCCATACATTGGGATCAACAGGGGGACGGTCAGTGGATGTTAAGGGAGTGTGGCATGCGCTTGATACAGTTATTGTGCAATCCATATTAAATGGGTAATTACGAATGAGCAGAACTCGTTGGCTATGAATTGACCTTATTACGTTTTTTTACTCGTCTTTCACAATGGATGTTCCACGCTGGCATAACGTGATTTTCCAGTCATTTAAGTAATTCATTATTTAAGATGGCTCACAATGATCTTTACGAATCTGTTGCATTGTGCAACAACTAAGTGATTTGTTTCAAGTTTTTTTTCTATTCTGCGCGTCCAACGCACAGTCCAGCCAGTATTCCCATATCCGTACCATACGTTTTTAATCAAATTTAATGCTACTCACGAATTTAAACGCCAGTGGAAAGGATCAAGGACTCCCCCAGTTACATTTAATTCAAGATTTCGGCAATAAATTGTGTAATTTCTTGAGCTAAATACAATACTTCTGCTATTTCCTTTTCGATTTAAGAGGCTTCATTAAAATAAGCGCCATTAGCAGAGTGCAATTATGCAATTAGGATAATGATCCGAATTTTTATAATCACTCACAGCATTTATTGTGTAGAAAAATATAATTCTATTGACTTTTTCATTCGCTACTACAAGCAATTTCTATTAGAAATTTAATATAATTGTATAATTTGTTCATGTAAATGACAAATTTCTGGCATTCCCTTTTTGGTTTATGAAGCTTCAATAAAATCAGTCACAATCGCCAAAGGGAATTCGGAAATTCTTGAAAGGAATAGCAATAGTTTTCTATGATCATACAAAAATTAACGGAAAAAACTAGGGAATCCTCTTGACAATTGTATGAAATTTTGATTGCACTTTCTATTAATTGACCATTTTTATAAAAATTGGTAATAGCAAATTCTAAATTGAAATTAAAAGATATTTTGATAAAAATCCAAAGTGCCGAGTGAATAGTAAAACAAAATTGACACCAAAATTAATTGCGAAATAAATTACTAATTTCTTAGCAACAATAACTAGTCATCTACAAATAATGCACTTGTCCTTGCTTATTTAATTAATACGAATGGATAAGAATCACTTGTACTGCTCTGTGGTGCCACATCGCGTGGAAAATGGTAGGCGATTTAGACTGGCATTGATACTCGCTTGGTAACTTTCCAAGGCGGTCGAAAAAAATATTCTTGCGAGTGAAGTGAAAGAACCCTTTCCGGGGTTCTTTCACTCGAGAAAAAAAATCAGGCCCTTCACATCTGATGCACTTGAGGGTTCCCCGGGGAAAGTCCATCGATGAATTTTCAAGAACTCACTGGATTCATCAATTGCCAATGAAGTAGGTAGTCAGTGGACGTGTGGGCGGATGATTTTTATATAATCGATAGAAATGGAAAGCCCGATTAGTCACCGCAATTCAAAGTCAATGCTCCGACTTACCGGTTCACCCTTTCCAACTTCTCCAGTTGTTGATGGATACTCCTGAACTGAATCCTCAACACTTGAATTTAATGACAACAATTTACAGTCGAAAATTGATTTTTTTCAAGAGGAACGAAAGAGCTAGATATCCCAATAATTTCATATGCAAAGATTAATTGTTGAATATTCCAGAAATAACGTGTTCGTTCAATTCTAATGTATATCAAAAATTTCGTGAGAAGTATTTCTTAAAAACATTAAAATTTCTTACTTGAAAGGTCACGAATTGCATTACTAGAATCAATACTAGAACGACAAAAATCGTCTGTAAGTCTATTTTCACCGATTAATCAATAGACATCGCCATTAACACTTCTTTCACATAGACATGCCTCTGTATACTAAAACGAAAACTCAACAGTGAGTACATGCGAGGCTTCACTGGGTTACCTCACACAAGAAGAAAGTTGTCACTGTGGAAATTCGATGGTGCCGGACATAACCAATACCGCTCTTATAATTGTAATTACGAAATAATAGGGAGTTCCTGGTAATGAGTTCAATTGGGCTGGGATATCCGTTATGCAATGTAAGAGGTTGATTTTGATTGACAGACGCTCAATCGATCCCTCAATGCAAAAGTCATTAAAAATGCTCAGGAATTTAGAAAAATAAAATTAATTTTTCAATATTTCCATTATTTTTGTATTCATCAGCCGAATTTGTTCGACGTCGACGCGTCGATCGATTAATGGACTGGTTCCAAAAAAATGAATAATAGTGAAAAAAATCCGTTGTAAATATTTTGATTGGTGAGAAGAGCGGATTTGTTATATCGACGAATCATCGATTAGATCACACTTTCACGTAATAAAAGACCATCTCTTTAGGGGAACGGGCTACATAAGATTCACAGATTTTTACGTAACTTATAGACCTGTGGGTCGCGCAGCCTGTGGATAACCTAAATAAATCTCACTACTTTCTCCCAGAATTATCACTCAACCTGGAGCTTTGGAGACTGCAACAGTTGTCGTTCAATTGTTATGCGATGCGACCCATTCGCATCTGATTCCCTGATTGCCCACACTTTTCCAACGTTGATGAGACCCATCGATGAAGTGCTTCGACCTTTCTCCGCGATGAGTACTGCGACGAGGTGATTAGAGACCGTAGAAAGTCGGATGATTGCGCAATTTAATCTGCGGATGGGAAATACTTCGATGATTAAATGAATAGGGAAGCAGGTGATCGCGGAAACGCTTGAGATATTATGGTTCAGACCTTCGACCTTGCAGAACCTTCTCAGGGGGCAACACCGCTGAATTACAAAACTTGGCAATTAAAACATTGGCTTCCGTGAACTTTATAGAGGTGTATAGGGATTATTAAAAAATACATTTACGAAAAAGAGATTTTGCGCTTCGAAACTATTGGAAGAGCGTCGAAATGATCGAATTGTCTTTAAATTTTTGTACTTTTTAATTTTACTTTTTTTGAAAAATTTTACACACCAAAGATTTATTAAAATTTATTAAAAAGCAAGCAATTTGAAAAATAGAAAACATTTCCATGAAATTTCAATAGAATTGCGGAATTTTTTCAAATGTTCTCATTCCATTTCCCTCATTTTTTCTGGGATAAGTCGTAAAAACTAATTTATTACCTCTTGACTTCTCAATTTAATGATCATCATCGTTTCAAGTGAAGTTATGAAAGTGTTATAATGAGATAACACTCGACGATCAATCTACCATTCGCCACCAATAAGAAAACACCTCATCAAAGCATTCAAACTCGATAATTATTTCGTGAACAAAAAATTCTGGAGCATGCGATCCACTGATGATTTCATAATAGATTTCCCAGGATAATGAGATGTTCACGGGTCTCGGCAAAAATTGCCTTTGCCCCCGTTAACCTCACACCATCTAATTAAAATATCCCATAATATAGTGTCGATGGATCGATGTTACTGGCACGAACATCAGATAATTTTTAACAGAAAAAATTAAAGAGGATAGAGGCAGTTTCTTGCACTGCAGTTTATGGTGATTTTCCAACGGTCGAAGGTGTCCCCTGTCGCCTACTGCTCCAATTATTACTAGGCGCAATAACGCAATCAACGAGGCAAGTTGAGTGTGTGGGGTGGAGGCAGAAAAAATCTACATGTGATTTGAATCCAAGTGTCAATGACCTCGAGGGATCTGTGGAGCCTGTTGGCGCAGAATTTATTGGCGAAAGGGATCGGAACTTGAAGTGCTCGACTTGCAGAAAAACTACTTTTGAAGCAGATGATTTACTCGAAACGAGAAAGTACTCTCTCGTTAATTTTTTAAGTCTCTGGATCTCCTGATAAATGATTTTTCTCCCACACTGAGAGAACAGAGTCATTCAAAGTAGCTCAACTCTTTTAATATATTAAATAATTACTGAAAACTGTGGAGAATTTTTAGAAAACTCGATCAGTCTCGAAATCCTATTTTTTTCCAACTTAATTACCATTCTAGGTTGTCAAAATACATTGAATAATTAATTGTTTCATTATTCTTTCCTTTGTCTTTCTGATAATACGCTACTTCGCCCTTTCTGATGTTATCCCCAGTTCTCTCTTATTCAATAAATTTTTAACACTGTAAATTGTAAATTTTTCCTCAGTCTCAAATTTTTTTTCAAAAATGTCGGAAAATTATGATGTTTTGTATAGTAAATTCTAGAATTTTAAATAAATATCCTCAGAAACTTCTAGAATTCGTTTCCGAATGAATACTTTTTAATTGGTTTAAGAAATAGTGGCTCAGTTGGTTACGCGATTTTATAGATCTACCTATAGTATTAATTGCGGATGTAGTGACTTATGCACCGAAATTAATTCCGAATATGCAACGGAAAAATTATCACTTTGAGTTATATGAGGTGAGGCAACAGGTGGCAGATGTGGACTTCGATCATTAATACTGGATGATTGACATTTATTAATGCAAATATGGATATAAAGGAGACGATGTTCGATGTTCTATTGATATACAGCAATGGCCCATGTGCTTAAATTACAAAAATATTTTGCAATTGATCTTCGCCTTTCTTTTATATGATTCAACTTAAAGACTTAACTTTTTTCACCTAAATAATTCGTACTAATAATTTTGAAGTAATTACTTAATGCCTTCAATTAATTTCTGTGAGATAATAGAACTGAAATCAATAATCTCTCGAAATTATTTAAAAGGTAATAAATTCGAGAAAACTTCACTAAAATTTTAAGCTTTTAAAAAATAAAAAATTTCAATACTCAGTTCACATTTACACTTTCAAATTCAGGATATCTGTGAGAATTTAATGGAATTCGAACGTCGTTAAGACTTGACTGACAACGATCGAATCAGGAAGAGGCACTAACTCGCAAATAATAATATTCATGGGAAAGTGGAAGGATATTGTGCTATACCAATTCAATTACGAAAGCGTTTTATAATTGGCGACGTTTTTTTTTTATTTATTCAGATAAATAAGAAAGGAGACGTGGAAGGCGGTAACTATTCATGTAATCTTACTATTTATTATTATAACGCACTTTAATATGGACTGACTCGAGGTATGTCCTGAGGACGGACGAAGAGATAATTTTTTCAAATCAAACACTCAGTGTCATTCATTATTGGTCATTACCTACTTAACAAATTGTAGTAATATCTCAGGATTTTGTAATAGATTCACCCAGAGTTACACATCAGTAATAAAATTAATCCACAGACATCAATGGCATCTTCTCCCTCAATATTAAACAGCCTAACGAACGCAATAAATGCGAGATGACAATTCATTAAGTAATAAGAGCATAAAATAAATTATGGATATAGAATCCATTAGAAATGAAAAATTAAAAAGTTAAAACAATGAAATTCTATTGCGATTACGAGATTTTTCTCTCAATAGAGGCATTGCGGAACGCAGCTGTGGACACTCGGGGGTTTACAGACTGATTCATGAGGGACATTCATCCAGAAACATTATATTAAATATTTCTACTACTGCTCGTAAAGAGGCGCCCAGTGGCCTACCCAAACGGAAATGTCCAAGATTTTTATTGAGGATTTCTGCACTTGCGCAACAGTCTGATCCATCGGGGGACTTTCCACTGGCTGTGGGCAGACTGTCTGAATTATCCGGACGCCTGACCGTAGCCCGATGGCGCACCATAAGTGGGAGCTGGTGGTTCGGCTGATGAGGCGCCTACGATCCCGAACACGGTGTTTATCAAGGATGAAACTATTTGAATTCCCGCGCCCAGAATTTCTTTCAGTGAGCTTCCCAGGAGAGCCAGGGGATTCACCGACGCCGCAGGAACAGGCTGCAGATTTTTAATGATTTTAATTTGTAAATTCTGCAGGCATTGTCTTCTTTTTCATAAGTGATAGAAATTGTGAAACTTTAATGAATTTATAACAACTCATTTGCCATTTTTAGTATAAAAAATCAGTCAAAGCAGGAAATATTCAGATCAATCTTTCTCAATTGAAAATAAAGATAACAAAACCCAATTAGAGAAAAAAACTGATGTGAAAATCTCTAAAAGTGGAATAATTCAAGTGAAAATTACAGTATCCTCGATAAAAATTCACTAAAATTCTTTCATTTCTCCCTAATTCCACTAAAAAATTGTCAAAAACTCCTGACAAATCCCACGATTACTAGATCTCCCTAGAAATTTTATATTTCAGCTTATCTCCATTTACATCACTACACTAATTCTACTCACAGTCCCGGTGGGCAGATAACTGTCCTGCCCCGTAGCGGCCGTAACAGGACCCTGAAACCATAAACCAAGTCGACGTGATCTGAGTATTCAACCCAAACCTTCCCGCGCAAACTCACCGAATGATGCTGCACAACAGGCCGCGGTGACGGCAGTCTCGTCGGCGGTGGCCCAGTCACCTGATGATGTGGATAAGAGTAAGTCGGTCTAGCCGACGAATAAGATGGTCTAATGGTAGATCCTATATGTACAGTGGTCTCAGCATGACTCGGACGGCTCTAATTCAAACGAATGCATCACATATTCCCTCAGTTTCATAATCATTACCCTCAGGACTCAAGCAAATCGTCATTATAGGCTTTTTAGCTACTGTTGAAAATACGAGTGAAAGTACTCACGCTGAATGAATTATGCGGTAGACCTGGCGAGGGCCTGTTCGGGAAACCTACACTTATCGTTGATGAAGACACCGGCGCCTGAATTTCAGAATATTTGAGAAGGTCAATCAGGATAATTGGCAATGATAATTTAATTTTGCTATTTCACAACTGATTATTTTTACAATTAAATCTTTCCGTTCTATTATTATTATAAGGAAAAAAACTGAACAAATCAATCACCAGAGACGAAATGATAAAAATTTTCAAGTTTGAACAGTTGATTTCCACAAAATTAATAGAAGAAACCAAAAATTGCAACAAAATTAAAAATCTGCCGTCGGATTAATTCTTACCCCATAAGGAGCAGCTCCTCCACTCTCAGAGCCCCCAGAGGATCCCCCACTGAGGCCGGCACTAGTTCCCGACAAAACGCCCGACAAAATGGACCCAACAAGCGCCCCCACATCAGATCCTCCAGATGCTCCCGGCTTCAATTCCTGTTAAATGAATGGAAATTTCAAATGGCAATTGACTAAATTACGAAACCAATGAGGTCGACATCTTTAACAATTTGCAAACTCACTCTCAACAATGCCGCCGTAGTTCCTGCAATTACAATCGACAACGGTGACATCCCGCTGGGTTCCTGGGGCTAGATAACACGCGAGTAAAAATAAAATCTACAATTCCATCCATCAAGAAAAAGAACATATTCGCATGTCTACTTTCACCGTGCATATCTCAGGGGACATAATAAAGTTTTGAAAGACCTATTGTTTATGCAACTGGTGTTGTAAAGTTGTACGAATAGAGATGCAAATAACGGAGTTTAATAATTATAAAAATATGATTAATTACCGTACTGAGGGGCCCCGCAACAGCTGTGATTAATGCAGCGAGAGATGAACCCTCAGTCGGTGGCTGAAACACGTAACATAATTATATCAGGGGGGAAAACTATTCTGTCGATCTATTTCCAGTTTCTCCTCGCCAACGGGAGTTGGGAATTCAAGTAATAACTGCATTTGCATCGATCAATTCAAGTTAAGGGATTATATAAGTCTCGAGTACCAGGGAAGACTGTTAGTTATTTTTGTAGTCGTCTGTAAAGTATATTTCGTAACAAGTGGAAAAAAAACACTTTTTTCACGAGTTACGAACAAAATTTTTCATCTCAATATGTCGAAAAAGAGTTAGTTCGTCCATATTCTGGTATTTTATGACCAATTTTAACTTATCGACGAATGAACTGTGACTCATTATAAATACGCATGACAATTAATTTTGTTTTAATTAAAAATACATTTTTATCAACTCACATTACTGATCGTCCGAATTAATGGGCCTATTATAGGGGCCAGAACAGGGCCGATGAATGGCGCTAGGAGACTGAAAATCGGCCCAAACAGACCCGCCAGATCAATGCCTTGACCATCTCTGCCCTAAAGCGAATAGACCAATAACAAAGATTTAGAAAATTACAAAATAATCCCTCTAACAAATCACAACTCACATTTATTATCCGTATTATCACCGGCACGATCATCTCAATGAGATCGTTGACTCCGCCCCCCTCATCGTCATCTCCCTGGAAGAGTCAACCGAAAATAACTTTCTTTTGAACACGTGTAAAATTGAGTAATCAATCGAAATTGTAATTTATGAATAAATTTTGTCGTAAAGTGTTTTCGAATTTTACCTCTGATAAACCCTGGAGAATCGGTATTGCTGCTTGGATGACTTCGACGATATCATCCTCTGATTCCGGCTGGAGAAATCGAAAGTTCATGATTGTGTTAATTTATGCTGAATAACACAGATTTGAATCAAATAACATTTTCTAGTCGATTTAAAAAAAATATTTAAAAAATTGTTAGAAATTAATAAGCTTCTTCTCCTCTCTTTGTAAATAATAATTCTATTTCTAACATCAGTTGAAGTAAAGAAGGATTAATTTATATTTTTAACAATTGTTCCTTTAATGAGATTGAAAATGCTTTTGGATACTCACGTCGCTCAAACCTTCTAGAATTGGAATGGCTAGGGGTACGAGATCTGCTACAGATCCAAGTGATCCTCCCTGAATGAATAATCAATTCAATTAAATGTGTATAAAGAAAGAAGAAAACCATTCATTATCCGTTATCAATTTATCTAATATCGCTCCTTCGTTTTCCTCTGACATAAAAGTCTGGATTAAAAATTGTCAATTTTCCATAAAATTAAGAGAAATAAAACAAATTATTGAATTTTTCATTTTTGCCCCTCTCCATTGATTTGAAAGTGACTCTCGAATTACCGACAAATTACTAGTCAATTCTCAAAAAATTGTAATTTCTATCCAAATCGAATCAAAGTTCGTCTAATTTAACAATTATGAAACACTCACCTCTTCTTCATCGCTATCATCAAATTCCTGCCTCTGCGAGCTCTCATTCCTAGTAGGTCGGTGTGGCAATTCCTTCAGCAAAAAATAAACTAGAATGCCACATTGTAAAGATATCGGCATAAAAAAATCATGCAATATTGATTCATGACCCCTCGCGAAGTAGAAATTGATACCTCTTATGATGACTATAATCCCATCAATATAATTCCATTGCGTATGCATGAACGCATCGATGCCAGAGAGAATGTTGCGTAAACTCGTGTGTACGAGTTTCCTATTTGTCCCTGTGAGAGCTTTCTCACTTGATCCTGCTTGAGTAACAGATCAATGACGCTAGTACAAGGAGAAACGACAAAAAAAAACCGATCCGAGTGATGATAGACGACGCATGTCGCGATTCACTCTTGTGAGAGCATAATGGGGTAAATGTGTCTTTGTAATTAATTTTGCAACGAGGGTCATGAATATTGAAATAAGCGGCGAGAATCCCAATTTTTTTCATTACTTACATCCTCAAAGTGAAAAGTAGGACGACGAAGGACATCCTCGCGGGGCTTTTTAGTGGGTCTTCTAAGGGCTGAGGTGGTTGACGCTGATTCTTGGAGCTTTACACTTTTGCTGGGTTTTCTGATGAGACCCAGCGACTTTAGGATGTCGCCCAGAGTTGCTAGCTGACGTTTGCGAGAATTGTCCCTATTTTTTCCAGAGAAATTAGATATTCATTGTTTAAAAAAAATAATTTAATTTCATCCAAAATTTATTTCATTTGATGTGCATTTCATTTCAATTTTATTTCGTTTGAATTTAATAAATCATTTATTCAATAACTCCCGAAATAATAAAAACCCTATGACGCTCTAAATCTCGTTCTATCCCACTCAAAACTCAAGAAGACTCAGTTACGCACTTTTTCTTGCTGTTACTGTTCCGTTTGGGTATCTCCCCTCTCCCCCCTCCCTCTCCCGGGGAGTCGACACCCCTCGAACCCTGCGGGCTCTCCCTGTAGGGCTTCCTCTCGAAGTTCGCCGGCTGCACATTCCCAAAATCATTTCGACCGTCCAATTCTTGGGGTCTCGGTTGAAAGTAAATACTAGGTCCCGAGTGATTGCAGTCACCCCTGATTTGCTGCGGAATCGGTGACGGAATTATGGAAGAGACATTCGGATGACTCGAAGCCGATGCCGTTGTATTCTCATGAGCCGTGGGCCCTGTCTCGTGCTCTCTCGTAATTGTGATGAACGCTTCAAAAGGGATGGAGATCGGAACCGGCCCCGTTGGCTGATTCCCACCGGCGTTGACGATCCTGGCAGACGGCGTCGGTTCCGTCGAAGTCTCCGAGGTGTCTGAACTGTTCCGTCCATGACGAGTCTTCACATTCTGTAAAATGGTCCCATAATATTTAATCCACGGAAAAAATTTTCCTGGCTAAATAACCGACGACAATTTTCCCACTGACAATTTCCAAAGAGGCATTTTCTTTTGAATATTTTCATAATACTAGAATTGGACGCGCGCTCAGGGCGCGTATGCACATTTCTCAGGTGTCAAAAATTTACAATTTATTTTAGAGGTAAATACAAAAGATTTAATTTTTATTACAGGAGATTAGAATTCAAAATTTTATTTTCAATCAGACTCGGATTCTGTTACAGAGTCGGCTCATTTCCCATTGATATAAAGTATTGGCAAGTTTCTAAAAATGTTTTTTCAAACCGTTTTTCTGAAATTCGTAAAATTACCAAAAAAGGACTGAAAAAATCATTTTAGAAACTTAAATTAAAACAAACTATTGATCGATATGGGATATTTTCAAATTTTTAAACTGATTTTTCGAACCGTTTTTACAGTTTTTCTGAAATTCAGAAAATTGCTAAAAAATGGGTGAAAAAATTATTTCAGAGACTTTCGAGTACCCTATATCGATGGGAAATGAGCTCAGCTTTCGGATGGAACAAACCCCGGGGCGATAGGACCAATAGTTTTTGAGATATCGCCGAAAATGTATTCAGCCAGCCGAAAATCGCTCACATCGGCGGGCCCGAGCGGTCCAAAATTCGAAAGTGCTATATCGATCGGAAATTTCCTCAGCTTTCCAAATCCGTTCGAATTTTGGAGCTACGCCTGATAGTTTTCAAGATATCCGGAGTTTTGTGAAAAAAAAATCAAAAAAGGGAAGTCCCTAGAAGTCGCTAAACGGCTAAGACAACAACAGCACAATAATAGCACAGCTATATACCAACACAAGCATACATATATATAGGAAATTCTGTAAAAAATCAAAATTGCTATACTATACAGTATAGATGTACAGTATAGTAAGAATAGATCGGTGACAAAAAACGTTACCCTCTTTTTTTTAATGAAGGGATCTTGCAAAAATTCATCGACAGGGGACAAGCTATCGAACAATCTATCAACGAATAAAATACTTCAACAATAAATCATCGGTGGAGCAAATGCCAAAAGGTCAGTTATCACTGGAAAATATTGTGTCCATTTTTGTTACCTGCGAAATAACCCCGCGAGAATTAAATTTCACGGTTTTCCCATCTCCTGAAGCCACTGGATCTCCACCCACTGTGTCATAAGAGTACTTAGAGTACTCAGTCCCCCGGAATTTATCAGCATATCCATCCCCAAAGAACAGGGGTAGAAAGGCCTCGGCATTGAGCAACGGCGCAAAAAGTTCGTTCCCAATCTTCGACCAGGAGTTGTCGCCCTCGTCATAACCAACGACTCCACTCCGAGAAGACGCGGATTTTCCATCTCTTCCAGCTTTCGTCTTTCCATCAACGTTTTCCACTCTCCTCGTACTTTTATTCACCTCAGATTTGGCACCAGCAAGCGTAATATCGATCTTAGAGGCCATATTCTGCATGGCGGTCTTCACCCAAGTGAAGAGATCGTCCATTGACGCGAGCTTGATCGGCAATCGGATCTCGACAAATTTCGGACGAGGTCTGGCCTCCTTGGGCTGATTACTTGTTGCGTTGGGTGATGGCGTCGGAATTCCAACGATCGAATTCACCCATATCACAGTAAACAGGAGAATAAAACTTCTGTACTTTAATCGAGACATTTTTGTATTTTTGTTTTTTAAATTTTTTTATTTGAGAGCACACAAGTGACTTGACGACGTCGACGACGACGTCTCCTGGACGACCAGGAAGCCCTCGCACTTTATATGCTCCCCGGATTGTCATTGGTGAGGATAATGAGGATCTTTGGTGCTTCCTATCAATCAATAGCACGCATGAACGCATACATTCCGTAGCTTCCGTTCTTACGTATTTTTTTTTTCTCTTTCTTCAACTTTCATTGAACTATTTTCCATTATTCGTCTGGTTTAGCGGATTGATTTGTTGCGACATTTGTCATTTCCTCGTTATAATTTTGCTGTCAGTTGTTATACTGCTCGGACGATTCATCAGAACTTAGTCTTGGGTTTGATTTGTCTCCTCTCGGAATTTGCTGCGAGGAATTAAAATGTCCAGATGTCAGTTGTCATGTTTGTTGTCTGTGGTTTTGAGGCTGGGGATAATTGTGCGGTGATACTGATTTGGAGGATTAGACTGGAATTTTATGGGCTTTGTTCAGACGTTGATACCATCGTGGGATCTTGGCCTAGTGAGGGAACAGGAGGAACAATGCAAGGACACTTTCCATTGTCGGGGAAATTGCGGTTTTGGTGGATACGGCGATTTCCGGAGTCGGTAGCCTCCGGTGGGAGACTAGATGATGATAATGGAGAAGAGCTCCGAATTCTTGGAGATTTTTGACGTTTTTCCGGAACACTGCTCGCAATTCTGATGCTAAGCGGGCAATGATGAAAGTCGACTTAGTTATTCGATGACTTTGTTTGGGGATATCCCCGCATGTGAGGGAGATAGCAGTATTTTTGTAATCACCTTTTTTGTCGCACTCATTTGGCTCGATAAAAGTTGTCATAACGAAAATTTTACTAGCTGCCTTCAATATGGAAATATCTAACAGAACCCTGGGATTCCCTAATTTTTTAGCCGATTAAATAAATTGCAGCTGCACTTATTTTCCAAGACTGCAATTATTCATCCATATTTATTTTTAGAAATAAGATCAAACGGCTAATTTTTCATAACTCAGAAATAAAATAAAAAAATTGTGAAATCAGCCTTGTCCAACATAAAAACAAGTGTATCTCTTCAATTTAATTAATATCACTGAAGTCTTTGACGTCAAAATACTATAATTGTGACATTTGATATGTTTCTCCGATATGATTCTTACGAAATTCAAATCACACAGTTCCCTCGGGCAATTGTTGTCAGTCTCAATTATTCTAATTATATAATTTTGTTTATTTAGGAGAGAAATCATGACAGGCGACGAAATACTCATGATCTCGGACTATTTACGGCAATTCGACTGATTTTAAATTACGTAATTTGGAGTTCCAGATTTTGAGATGAAATAATTTAATTATTTTCAGAAATGGCAGTTCCAAAACTCTTTATATCGTATCTTCAATTTAGTGTCAGGAACAGGAGATTATCTTTTGAGAGAAAATGTCTAATTCTCTGTTTGAGAATTTCGGTATTTTCAATTGACAGCATTTCTCTTCTCCATTGATAATTTATTCTGGGATTGCACTCGAAGAAAATTGCAGCTGTTCTATGTACTTCCAACTGAAATCAAACAGTTGGTCAATGACGATATGTCAAGTGGCGACGTATCATAAAACGCTCATCGAATCGAAACGAGGAGCCCCGTTTGCGCGACCATACCTTCACTTTTTTTTAAACTTTTTTTTTCATTGTTTCACTTTCTGGGTCGAAACGCAGGGAATCATATAAATCTAGTAGTTAAGGCTCGACCTCTGGATGTTGACTCTCCAATTCCATGTTTTTGTAGTTATGTCCAGTATATTGTTTTTGTTTTAACATTTCACTCGTTTAATTTGAATTTCAAATTCGAGGAGAATGCATCCCAGCAATTGTAGAATTGCGCGGGGCTCAGTGCCTCCGCCTGGTGAACTCGGGGGAAAACAAGTGTCTGAAGAGATTCGCGAGTTCGTCGGTAACATCACATGTAATTCTATCAATTTTTATATTATTATTCAATTTTTTGCGTGACAAATTCTCGTTTAGTTTCCTCACATCAATTTTACCTAATATTTCAGATTAAAAAGAGGATATTTTTGGTTTCATATGGAGATTATTCGATTGTGATTTTCGAGGAGAAAATTAGAGAGAACTAATTTTTTTTATATTACTACCAAAAACTATATAATTTCAAATTAACATCTAAATTCGAAGAATTGCAATTGATAACTCTAGTGAATTTTCTACAGTTTCTATTTAATTTCTTCATACGTGATTGTTTCTTGTGATTCGGAATAATTAAGAATTCTTTGTTTTTACGGTTCTATGGAGACACACATAAAAACTACTGAAACTTCGCCTGTTCTATTCCGAATAATCGATCGATTTCTAAATCCATTTGAGAGCTGCCATTTAGATTTAATTTTTATGTCAAATATTTCATTTTTATCCTCAAATTATCATGTTGTAATTTTTTGCATGAATTTTTAGAAATCGATAGAGAACAATTGAACCCTCGATTTTTCATGACAAAAATGTAAAGAAATAAATTCTTATGAGAAATCAGAGCCTATGAATTTAAAAAATTACTACAAAAAAAGTCTCTAATTGTAAATTGAAATAAAAAAGAAAAGAAGTTCAATAAAATTCGGGATTTAATTGTCTAGAGTTTCTGTTCAATTTCTTCATACGTGATTGTTTTTTGTGGTCATGAATAATCAAGAGGGTTTCGTTTTTACGGTTCTGTGGAGACAATAATGAATAAAAAGAATTGAAACGTGTATTGCTTTAGTCCAATTGATCGATGAATTCCGAAATCCAATCGAGAACTCATATTCAGGAATAAATATTTTGGGTAGACGATAGCTTCCTCGCAGAAAATTGAGAAGGAGAAAGAAGACAATCTGGCAATGGAAATCCTCGATTTGTTCGAAAGAAATACTCTTTTTCTCCGTTCACCTGTCCTATAAGTACTTGATGCTGTGTGCAAATGCAGATTATATCGCAAGGTCAACAACATTCATGAGCACAATCTCTAAAACCTGAAAAATTGTCGTCATTGGGATGTGGAGAATGGAGGGGATCGAAAACAAAATCATTTCGAAGAGATTTATTACAGATTTGCGACTTCTGGAAGTTCTGGAAAAAAATAAAATCTGTCGCCGCTTCCTCCGTCACCAAATGAGAAATCATCTCAACTATGTAAACAACAAATTTACAATTTTTTTTTTTTTAGATGTTCCTCCAATTTTTTTATTTCCGGTAGTTCAGCGAATCGAGAGTCGATTTATTTTTTTGTGAAAAAGACTTTATGCAATATAAAAACAAATTTGACTGACAAACTGATCAATTATTTTCTCAATGCGCATTGAAATGAAATCACATAAAAATGTCAGAGATTCGAGGAAAAATTGTTATCAATTCAATGCGAAAATGAAAAAGTTTTTTTTAGCCTTATTATAACTAAATGGGAAAAAATTCGAAAAAAGTCGTTGAAGTCGACATCAATCATGAGGCGTTAGCATACCAATCGAGCGACACTACGAAGTATCAATGAGGACGTCCTTCTAGCATTGTGAAATTAATTCTCATTGTGCCACGTGATGAGGGCTGGGGTCATTACCACGTTCATAAGTCTTTCGAATCAAGTAGAGCCGCATTAACTCACAAAAGAGCATCCTACCCGGACTAAAATCCTTGTCCCACTCAGAAAAGAAACTAATTTCGATGAAGAAGATTCCGTTAATCCGAGAAATTATTCTCTTGTCCGTTTTAAAAAATTGCGAAATCTCTTGATAATTTTTTGTTTTCGAATTAACAGAAGAAGTCGAATTACGATTTATGAGATTCCTTGAAGTTTCAAGCTTCAAGAACTCGTCCGACCTTGTGTGATTTTTCTGTCTACACCTATTTCTCATATTGACATTTGTCAAATTTCAAACGATCAAACCTCAAATAAATTTTATTTTCAAAAATATTGAACAATAGATTTCACGATTTATCGCACTATTGACTACACCCCGTGGCCTCTAAATTAATTGTTCATTTAGTAAGAGGTTTTCCACTGCTCGAGGATAATTTCAATCGCCCGTTGGCCAATTTTATTGCAATACCACTGATTGCAATGGTTTCACTATCATATGATCTCCACCATTCTGACTTAACAATCAAAATCATTGTTACGGGCTTTCGAAATATGGATAAAGATCGATTCAATCGTCGATGGCTTTGGGGAGAGAAAAAATCGCATGTAACATTGAGGGACAATCTGTGCAATCGGAGAGCAAAATTAGGCTTTAAGAATTTTTTATTTTAAATCAACAATCAAATGTAACCAATAGGGCCGATTTCCAGTTGACTATTAACTTTAAGAGGGCAAGATATGAACAGGAAATGGTAGTTTCCATCCATTCTTTGACAAAAGGGACGAATTATATTTTTGTTAGGACAACAATTCGAATGAAAAAAAATAATGAAAATTTCCAAAAGGTGGGCGGCAAATTTTGAGGAATTTCACGAAATTTATCGCATTATGATGAAAATTCTTCCGCAATTTTTTCTCCTCTACACAACAATCCTTCAAATGCACCCCAAGGAGACCCCCTCCCCCGCCCCTCTCCAATCAACCTCATCATCCCAGCAATTACTCCTCGATATAACTCCAATTAATTTTTTCCCTCGTCCTTAGGGTCAGGGGAACTAACCTGCATCTGCTCTTCCTTCTTCCCCCATTTACACGATCTCGCGCACCGCGTGGAGGTGGCTGGGCCCCTGCAAGCCCCTCCTGCTAATAAAAGCCGCTCACTGTACGCCGCCACACACAGACAGTCACAGGTAGCGAGACAGAGCAGGAGCCCCGCGAGCTCCCACTATTTTAATCCGATTCCGAGTTTAAGTTTATCAATAACGGATTTACGTGTGTGGTGAGTTCCCAGTCCCTCCCTCACCCCTCAAAGAAAGAATAATCTCGCGAAAATTACCAAAAAATTCTGACACTCAGCAGTCCTCCCCTCCGAAAAAACTCTCCCGAAATATTTTTGTTCTCCCCAGTGAAACTGTGGAGTGACAACCCGCCAAGTTTCAAAAAACATTTTGCAGTGATCACATTTCACAATAAGATATTATTTTTTAAATCAGTGAATTCCAGATTCGACAATTTTCTCATAAAGAATATGGTTCAACTTGTAAAGTGAATTCTTGCGTTACTAATTTTGACGATCAAAAATTCGCTGGCCTCTGAGCTGGCCAAAGTGATTGGAGTTGGCCGTCAAGTTGAGCGCGTGAGCGCTCCATGTGTCCTCGGTTTCGCGTGCCCAATCCCCCTCGCACCCCCTCGCCCCATCATGATTTTCGATTCAATGATTAGAATCGCGATTCACGTACGAAAATCCGTGACTTGGCACGGGAATTCGTGCCTAAACGTCCAATCATTTGAGAAGCAACCGAATTATTCTCCTCCAATGTCGAGATTCCATTGCTAAAATTTCACTTTCGATGTTACACAACACGTGGGTTTAATTAAAATTCAGAATATATGTTTTTTTTTTTCATTTTTTATAAAGCCTCACAATGCGCAATACAACTTGTGCTCCACAACTTTCGATTCTTCTTGAACGAAAGTGAGTCTGTTGGTGTATTTCGTGCTCGAGAAAGGTGAACACCTTTTTCTTTCACGCTGGCCAATCTTTTGAGATTCGAAGTCCTTTCAAATTGCTTCCGTCGCCCCTCACTTTTACAGCGCTTTTGATGATAAAAATAATCGTTCAATGAGAGGGGCATTGGGCAATCATCGACGAGACAGTAATGCTCATTTTTCGCTGCGATTTTTATTTTGATTTCTCACTTTTCGTTTCTTTTTTCAGAATAATTACAGTTGAGCACGAGCGATGAAGTTCACAGCGACAATCCTGGGGGCCGCGTGCCTGATTGCTCTAGTCAGCTCTATTCCAGTTCGCGAGAGCGAGGGACTTCAATCTCAGGTGAGTTTTTTTTTCACTCCTGCATCCGCCGGAGATTAATGCGGGCTTGTTATCAGTGTAATTGATAGAGAAAACATAATATTAACCTTGTTTTGTGGAGAACAAAAAGTGAGCATCGATTGGCTCTGATCATCCTTGATCTCAATGGGAGGGAATCACTGCGGAAGGCCTTGTTGGATGAGTTTAATTGATGAGTGGAAATCACGGGAATAAGTTTTTTCTTTTTCCAATGACAATGTGTTTTGCGCAGGTGATTTTTTGCCGCAGACACTGGTGGCGTTCGATTCGAATTCATTGGAATTTATTTATAGATCGGTCATTATTTCGCAAGGATTTGGGTGATTATGGAGGTTGGGAAGCTTCTTTTGGGAGATTTTGAGACTTTGAAATAATTGAATATTTGGGAAGTCGTCGGTAGTCGGTTTTTGAATTTAATTTCAATGGAGAGAATTTATATTATGGAGTTATCCAGGATTTTATTTCGAAGACAAGAGTCATGAATGAAATGATTTTGAAAAGTATGGTTTGATGATTTAAATACCAGAATATTCATGAAACTAGGGAAATTGATTTTTTTAATATCATTGGACCTGAATTAATTCATTTTATGCTACTCTTCAAGGTTTCATACTAATTAAAGTAGTCGTATGAAGGTTATTTTGAGAATATTTTATGAAATATTGAGTTTACAGAGTAACGTTCCAACGTAGTGTCGAAAGTTCTAGGAATGGTAGCTGGAAATCTACTTTAATAGATTCTTCACAATATACGTACTTAAAAATTTTTTTCATTAACTTTCCGAACGTAAATCAATAGCCCAGAACGCCAAACGCAAATACTGCGTTTAGAAGAATTTCCAATCTCAACTAACTATTATTTGCAATTTTTATCCCCATACATCCGACAGTTACAACACAACTTAAAAAATGTAGAATATGAATGCTGAAGTATTTTCCGATGAATTCTTCAAAGCCCAACCGATTAGACAAACAAACAAATAACAGACTCAGTAACAAACTTTTGCAAAAATCGGTAATATATTTGGGTTAATTATTCCACTAATTATTAAAATTTTTCCAGTATCATGAGTGACCTCAGAAGATCATGGGAATGTATTATTTTCACATGGAGCAATCCAAAATTTTCAATTTTACCACGAACTGAATAATCCTCTTTTATACAGAATACACCAGCCCCATAAAAATATAAAATATGAATCCTCAAGTAGAAGACGTTGCATTCCACTCTCGCGTGGAAAGTAACAGTGGTATCTGACCACGAGTCAGCTTTTCACGTTTTCGCTAAGAGCCGGGGGATTATCTCAGCGTCTCGTCTCCACCTACCGAGATATTTTCCCTTCCTGCGGCGAATCTCCAGTCGTTCCCACTGAAAAAAAATCATTAAAAAAATGTCCCCAGTGTTTCTCGCCGTGACAATCAGAGTAAAAAGATCACTTCAATGAGCCCAGATAACCCTGATTCTCGAAACAAAGGGGAGTGCATTCTCGGAAATGACAAATGGCTTTTGAAAGGTGGAAAAATAATTCCAAAGTGGAAGCGTTTATAATTCTAAACGAGGTGCACTTGAAAGATTGTCGCATTCATCGTGACTCAACGCACGGTTTAATGGCAGAATCGGGAAGTCAATTGCCCACGCAGTGGGCATCTCCCCCGTTGCATAAAAATACGGGAACCGGGGGGACTAGAGGCAGTTATGAGGCTTTTCATAAATTACCGAAGGACGTCCGAAGCGTCTGTTCCCGTAGACGTTATGATTTTTTTTTTTGTTTTTTTTTTTTCGTCTCCACTGTTCTGGGGCCTGAACTACTCGGATGTCGTGGGTAACGCACACATGTTTACTGTGGTACACGCGCTCCTTCTTATTACTTTCACTCGCTTCAAGACTGTCTGACTAACTCGCCAACTGGACACTTTCTTCGCTCGATCGATGACGAGATGGGAAAGTACGGGCCGTCTTTTGAGGATTGAGAATAGGAATTCATTCAAATTTTTTTTTCAAGAGTTCAGTTATTGGTTGTATATTCATTTTATAATAGCAGAAAACATCAGAATCTTCGGGTTAAACTGGGAGGAAATTATTTTTTTGTTTTGCGAGCTGATATTTTGTAATTGGGGATTTTGAATCCATTTCGTCGTTCAAAAAAATCCTGTGGCATTGAGCTCTCGTGGGGAATTATTTGTCAGTTAATTCAGTTTGTCGTTCTTCTCAAGGTTTCGTTCGGTGAAAAAGAATGTAATATAAACGAATTTCAAGATGTGGAGAAATCGGTCCTTCTTCGTAAAATGCTCCACAAAAAATTTTCCGTGTAATTGGGCAACTTCAATGGCATTTGAAATTCAAAGAAAATAATGAATAGTTTTTTCAAAATTATAAATATCGTAATAGGTATATATTTTAGAAGATTAATTGACATATTTAAATCACTTAATGGTCTTGATCTTATTCAAATTAAGGCAATATAATATAAATAACTTAAAATTGATTTTTGCTCGTGAAATTTTGGACACAAAAAATCTTTGCGATTCTACCACACCCATCAACAAAGCTCCATATAAATTGATACATTCGGGAAAAATGTTTAATCAATTTTCTAATGAAATCATGAATTGTATGACATTTGTTTTAAACGGAAAAAAAGTGAAACTGATATTTTTTGTCTTTTGACGCAAATGAAGTAATAAATTAATTTTTTCATTGTTATTTTTCATCATTTTTGATTAACTTCATTTTTTATTTCTTCTTTGGTTCATTATAGTTATAATTAACTCATGAATGAACGGGACTGAAGTAGTGAGGAATGTTTTCACTTAATGTTTTTTGCTGTATTTTCGCTTCAGAGAATTTGAGCAATTTTCTCATTTTTTGCATGAACAAAGGGTAACAATGTGTCGTCACCCACGGTCATTCGTTCGGACAAAATGCGGTGTCTCTTGCGGGGAAAGTGGACCGTTAAACTCGGGCTCTACGTATTAAGCAAGAAGCAGACTCGCTCTGTGATACAATAAATGAATTCTCTCCCCTTCATTATGTTGAATTCGTCTACAATTTCACGAGCAGTGTGGCCATTAATGAATTGCCACTGGACGTTTTGGGGAATAGAGGCAATTTCCGAATCTTGATAATCAGGTGTTTAGTCCTCTATTATTATTATTATTTAACAGAGGATCCGGTTCGAGTGGGTGCGTTTTGACCGTTGGAAATGATTGCAGGGTTGGAGGTTTTATTTCGAAATGTTATACCTGAGGATGAGAGACCTCGGGTGAGAACGCGGAAGTCCCCTCGTGCAATGACGAGTCATTCGGGGATCACTCGTGTGGATCATTGAGATAAACTGTTTCATTTCTGTCTGAATATTCAGCGAATATTCATTGCCTCGGTTCGATGGCTTCAGATTGTGTGAAAGTTCTCATTCGGTCCAAGGTTCTGACAATTACACTGAACGAAATAGCGAATTGCAATTCAATCGCTTTTTTGTCAATTGCTGATTTATCTTGGTAGCGATTTTTTGGGGAAAGAAATGGCTTAATTGAATCGAGTAAAATTTAGATACATAAACTAAAATTTAGGTTTATGTTAAATTACATTTAATTATTATTTTGTCGATAGTTATATCAAGCGGATAAAATCGTAAGGGAATTTTTTTAGGAATCTAAGTAAAGTTTTTAGTAGGGAGAAAACGAGATCAGTATTTAGACAAAGAGGAGAATAAATTTATCAGTGAGTAATGAATCGTTATATAGTACGAGTAGATCTGTTTATTTCGCACAATTGAGTCTTTTGATATAGTGGGAGAGAGAAGGATAAAACGTCGGACTTAAGTTTTTTTACCAGAGGCAGGGATTTTTTTTTATGGAGTGAGATGTGTTTATCGTTGAAATTAAGTCATTAGAAATCCATATAAAACATTTATGAGCTATAGATTATGTAAACACACAATTTTAATGTGAATTAAATACTTTCACTGCCATTAAATGAGATAGTTTTTCTTCATAAAAGTTAGACCGATTAATTCATCTCTGACTGTTAAACAACTCGAGAGAGCTCGTTTCCTCAGATTTCCCGCTTCAAAAAGTCTTAGATTTTTTCGCAATTCTAAAAACACCGGAGAAGGTATGAAATTTAGAAAACAAAGTTTTAACTTTCAGGGACTGTTCAATTTTTTTCTCTGTGTTCCCAAAACTCTGGAGAAGGTTCTAGAATTGACCAGAGAACACTAGAATTTGACAGGTGCCGATACATTTCTATAAAAAAAAAACTATTATTTTAAGTCTACTAATAAATAATTTCAATTTGAGATTCATGACCTCCCATTGAGTCTCAAGTGGAGTCATTCAAATCTCACTTTAAAATTCTAAAATCCTCAAACATCTCAAAAATCATTTCTCGGTATAAAATAAGGGATCCAAATAGGGTAAACCAATGTATAATGCTATTTCAGGCGCTGGATCGCTTAGTCATGGTCGAGGGTGACAACGACGCCGCCCTAAGAAGTAAAAGAACGATTGGCATACTTCGTCAGCTCTTCCCTGGCATCTCCCAGGTCAGAAACCACTGAAAATCAAACAAACGCACAAGAATAATCGACAGTACTAGCACAATAGAACATGTAAATCGATAATAATCCATTCGAGACACGCGTGAACTCTCACGTGGCCGGCATTCCCTGCGTGAAAGTGAGCGTCACTCGCGGCGCTGGCATCGAGACACTCGTGCAGACGGTGATTTTTTATTTTTCCCACTAGCGATCTTAGGAAATGAATTTCGACTCGCGTAATCGCCACTGGAATTCAATTGAATCTCATCAGTTATAACTCTCTCACTTATTTTTATTACTTCTCCAACGAAATGGAGGCACGAATGCCGCCGTACAATTAATGTTTTTCACTGGAATCACGCGAACTGCTGCCGATTCTTATCAGCACGCGGGAAAAGGGAAGGGCGGAATATGTTATTTCCGGTATTTAATTTCTTCTTCTCATCTCGGGAGTATAAAAGCGAAACCAATGGTTATAAATTTTTACGCTGAGGTTGAGAGGTAAATTATATATGGAGATGTGTTGCGTCATTTGAAATATGTGGACAATGTACTATTTTTCGGATGATCATCAGATACAATTTTTTTCATTCAATTGCCTCATTTGTCACGAAAGAAATCAATGATCATCGATTTAAATTGAGTAAATATAGGTCTATTTGTTTTCTTTCGTCCACAAAATCGCTTTATTTTTTTTCAAGCCGATAAAGATAATTCCAAGGAAATTGTCTGGAATTTTTCTGTTGATTTTGTGTGTGTATTTTTTTTTTCGAGGTAATTTGTTCTTATTGTTGATTCTCGCTGCAATAATTATTCCTTCGGAGAATTGTCAGCAGAACATATCCTCTCGGCATGTACAATTACCGATTGCATTGAATTTACGACCCGGAACCGCGGCTCCCGGTGATTTTCTTTCACACTAATGCGGCAAATAATTTAACTCTGTTTATTGATATTTCCTAAGATTACCTCATTTCGGACTGCTTCTCGCACGTATAAAATGACTCGTGAGTGTAGAATGTCGCGCACGTGTACGACCCGGTTTAATGACGTAATTCCTAGAAATTACCGTCCAATTCACCGGAATCAATATTGACGGTTTATTCAAGGCAGATGAAAAAAAAATTAGTCAAGATGAATGCTCGACAGCCGAAAAATCGATGACGAAAGAACCGACCACTCCAGTCCCTCATAAAGTCATAAATCCGGTCGTAAAATTAATATAGACGCAGAATAAAACATCTAAAAAATTGTTTAACAATGCACAAACCGCGGAGAATCAATTATCCCGGGAATAACTTAGCATAAACTATCGAAAGCACTTGAAGATGTTTTAGAGTCTTTCACGTGAAAAAAACAATCAGCCAATGACAATCAGTATTTTTTATTGCATTGCATTAGGCTCATAGCCTCCAGTAAAAAAACAACGACAGTAGTTCATACCATTTTATCACTTTCAATTGCAAAAAAAATGATTGATTACTCAATTAATTTTCATTGAGTTATCCATTTTCCACTGGAGATCGAAGAGAGAAAAAATCTTGAATAAAGAACGAGTGAAATATCGGTTCAAGACTGCAATAATCATTAAATAAATAGCAAAAAAATTATTTATTGTCAAAAAAGTCACTCTAAATCCATCGTCTCCAAACCCTAAACTTGCAAAACTTTCTGAATTTTCAGTGACAAAATTCCTTTCTCGGCAATTTAAAAAAAATCCTAATAAAACGTTTTTAAACTATTTCTATTTTTATAAACTGAACGGAATTTCGAGATCGCATAAATTGGATTATTCTGTCATTCCCAAAAAAAATCGACCTTCCAAAGAATAAACAAAGTATCTCACTAACAGCACACCCCATAAAATCTCGTCCCATAGCCAAAGAAAACGTGAATTCAATAACGAAAAAGTTATTGATGGAGACAAAAACCGCTCAAAACCAATTATCTCTTGAACAACTCCCCATAAACTTCTGAAAACTCTCGGAGATCTCGGCTCTTGCACAAACAAAAAAGGCAATTAGAAAATGATCGACGGTAGCTGGTAAAAAAAAACACTCAGAGAGACCGTGAAAAATTGAATTCCGTTGCAAATCGGTTGCGACTGATTCGAAGGAAAAAAAAATCGCTGACAAATTTTGTAGATGATTGAAAACAAAGTCAACATGATTGTGGGTGAGGTGATCAAAGTGCTGGGCCCGGCATTACTGCGGGGTGCACTGGGTGGAGGTGGTCGTCAAAACAGTGGTGGAGGAGGTGGCGAAAGCGGCACAAGCAGTGACGACGGCTCAACTGTAACAGTTAAATCGCCATTCGATGATGACGATGATGACGAGCCAATATCGCTGGTGACAAGTGACGGTAGTGACTCCTCGAAGAGCAAGAGTGGCGCAATGGTATCTATATCACTGCCTACGTATCCGCCCGATGAGGACGAGACAACTGTCGAGTCAACTGCTTCCACAACGGCTAAACCCCGTGCGGAGGACAATGAGACAGCCCCAGCAGGTCAAACAAGTTTACAAAAAAAAAAACATTTTCAGGGCACAAACGCTTACAAGACTGCGATCTGTGCCACGCCGCCATTCGTCATCTCCTCTACTTCGATTATTTCTTGTCCACTACGTACTCTCTTCTTCATTCATACTGATTCTTACTGTTCTATGACTCGGCGATGATCAGTTTTATTTTAATCAACCTCTTTTCCGTCGTTTTCATTAAACTTTTCCAAAAAACTCGTTTTTTTTGCGCTGAAAGATTTGTAAAAGCAGCAAATTAAAATTTCAATTCAAGAGAAACTCATCAACTTTCAATAATGCCGTTACTAATTTTCAGCGTAATATCCTGACTTTTCAAGTTAATGTCTGATTGTTACGTATCAATATACAAATTTCCGAGAGACAATAGAACTTTAACGAATTAGAAATTTTAGTGCATCAGAATTGCCAATTTCTCCTGCTGGAGACTGTAAAGCAGCCGCTGGAGAAGTTTTTTGGAAAGTTTAATTTTTACGTGTGTCGTTCAAGGTCCTCAGAACGGATTCACGACGCTTTATTCTACTTTATTAACTCTTCTTATTTTTAGGGGAGAAAAAGCCGCGTGGAGCGGTCGTGAATTGTTCTTGTGGTACTTTATTCGTTAACATTTCAGTCATGGAGGGTGAAGAGCGCGGGGAGATGATTTCAAAATGTGAAGGGGAATGTGAATTCACGATGAGTTGATTTCACGTGAGGATCAGTTTTTAAAAGAAAAATCATCTCAGTTATACAATTGTAATACACATAAGAAATAAGTCACCTGCAACAAATTTTGTCAACATATTTACATTGTTTTTTTTTCCTAAAAATTGAGGATATCATCAGATGTGAGCAGAATAAGGAATTAAAAATAGTTCATATATTATTTCGAATTTACTTTCAAATTACGTTGAGTGAATTTACTCCAATAGTGTAACAGTGAGATTCATCCTTAGTTCTCGAATTTTCTAGAAAACGTCAAATTCATTAAATTTTTTCGTTCAAAAAATTCGTCAAGAGTTACTTTAAAACAATCCTGTACACCCATTCATTCATTAATCTCGAAAAAACTAGACAAATTAATAATAAATCTTTCAATAATTACCTTTTTATCACTTCAGCAATTTATACCTGCACTCACAGAAAATTAATCAATTGGTTATCTAATGAATCATGAAGTGTGTCTAATATATCTTCTTTCTCAATGTTAATCATAACTGCTCCGTTATCTAATTTTCTTAGAGACTCTTAGGACTTTCAAATGAATTTTATAATTTTTTACAACGATTTTTATGAAATGATTTCAGGACGTAAACGCAGAAGCCGAGAATCAGGTCGCTCAAGACGGGGATCAGGCGGGTTCGGAGAACAACGAAGTGCGGGTACAGTTCGACGATCAAGGAGCATCGGCGAACGAAGCGGTGCAGTCGGAATTAGCTCCACTGGAGGAGATAGAGGTGAGCGACGACGAGAACAGGAACAAGAGGTTCCTGAACTTCGGCTTCGGCGGAAATAGTGGAGGAACTGGGGGCAATGCCGGGGGATCAGGAAACTTTTTGTTCGATATTATAAGGGTAAGTCATCCCAAATTATCAAATCACAAAAAATCAACTGAATAATTGGTGTCATTTATATAAAAAAAAAATTCAGTGATTCCGATAAATTTATCCCCTAATCGAATTACTTCCAGCAAAAAAGATATTCTATTTTTCGGTGTAGAGACAGGTGAGAAGCCCTGATGACCGGATTCACTACTAACTGCGCAAATCCACAGGCAAAAAAATCGCGAAATCTTTAAATATCCACTAACATCTCCCTCTGATAAACAAAATCATTCAGGATAGCCCAACGAACGAACCAAAAATAGAATTCTCCCTCAAAATCAATAAAAATCAATGAGAATCAGGGGAAAAAATTAAATTAAATATTGCACGTAATTTCCTATCCATCTTATGATGGTAAGTAATCCAAAAATATCCAATCGTAAAAAATAAAACGGGAAATTCGGGAGTGGTCGTTCAAAATTTTTACGATTATTTCCCTCGATATTTCTTCAGAAATGTCAGATGTTTACTTGTGAAATCGAATTACATCCAGCGGAATAAATTCTGTATTTTTATCTGCTAAGACAGCTGAGATAAACGTGCCCCGAGGATCTAAAACAGAAAGGAAACCACGTGTTCAATATTTGAAAAAAAAATAGAAAGGAATCAAATCACCAATTCATATCTGAACTTCCTAAATCCACAAATAAAAAATCGCGAAATCATTAAGTTATCGGCTAACATTTTCTCCCGATCGTCAAAGTCATTCAGGATAGTTCAACGAACGAACAAAAAGTCGAATTTTCCTCGAAAATCAATTGAAAAAAATTAAAATAAGAAAAATCTCCGATCGCAAAAAGAAAGAAAACGGAAAATTGGTGGCAAAGCAAAATTTATATGATTACTTCCCTCGATATTTATTAAAAATCGTCAGAAGTCCTCTTGACTAATCGAATTACATTCAGCGGAATAGCTTTTGCATTTTTATCAGTAAAGACAGGTGAGGTAAACGTGCCCTGAGGACCTAAAACAGAAAGGAAACCAGTTGAATAACAAAAAAAAATGAAATAATCAAGTTATCAATTTATTCTCAAATCTCTTAAACCCACAGGCAAAAAATCGCGAAACTGTAAAATCCTCCCCCAATATTATCCCCCGACCAACAAAATCCTTGAGGATGGGCCACCAAAAATTCAGGAGTGATCGAAAAATCCAGTTCTTCTCAAAAGTCAATAGAGAAAAATAAAAATGAAAGGAGCAAAAATAAAATGAAGAAATTACACGTGTCTGTGTCTACTTAGCAAGCAGCCGACGGGGCGGCGAGAGCGGCTGGGACGGTATATCGCGTGGTGGCAGGCACTCAAAGCCTCGGTCTAGGTCTAAGTGCTTCACGTGACCTAGGCCCGTCCCCCCCGCCTCAAACCCAAGCCGTCCCCGCCGCGCAGGCACCTGCTCCTGCTAATGCTCCTCCGCCAGCGCCAGCCGCCCCCGCCCCAGCCCCTGCGCCAGCAGCTGTCCAACCACCGGTACGACATTCCTTCCGACATCAAGAAAGATTTAAAAAACATACGAAAACTAAAGGAAAATGAGAATTATCACAACTTACTCTCTTTCTCTCTCTGTCTCACTCTCTCTCTTTCTTGCTCTCTTTCTGTCATTGCTAGAGATGTGAACCGGTAATTATTCTTGTAATTACAAATAATTACAACAATACATTTGGAATTATAAGTCGGCCAGTAAAGTATAAAAATCGTAAATTAATCGAAATGAAATTAAATTTTTTGAAATTTTGCAGAATTGCAGGAATTACCGTAATGATTATTTCCATTTAATTGTAGCGAATTTGCATCTACCCAGTGTTTTTTCTTAATTATTTTTAGCCAGAAAAACTTATATATTTTTCGAATCGCCAGGCGAATATTCTACGACAATTTTACCCAAAAATTAGACTCATTTTTAAGTATAGCGCAATACGAAAATGTGCTAGTAATGAAATTATCGGTTACTCACATCTCTAGTTATTGCTTGCTTTGGTGTTCTAACGGTATTTTAAATGCACATTAGTTAAGGTAAACTATTGGGCTATTAATTTATTGGTGGCGCATTCATGGGCCATTAATTTCCAGTGTCCATCATCATTAATCACTCGCGCACACGGGCTACAATGACGAGGACTATAATGACGAGGGGAAAAAAGTTTTTGCGAATTCTTGAAGCTTCGGGGAAAGCTGAAAGGAAGTGAAATAAAATCCAAATTTCCACCTTTTTTTTTACAAAAATACAACTACATAAAATTAAATTAATATTAAAGTGCATAAATAATGAGGACGGTAGCACATAATTAAAATTTATTTTCATTCATTGTTTATATTTTTGGTAGGAAATAGACAAGTTACGTCATGACATTTTAGTGTTTCATAATTTTGATGATTATATCACGACTCAATCTCAAATAAGACTGATAAGTCTTAAAATGACGTCTGACAGTTTTCAATTCAGTGTTTCGAAAGTCTCCATCTGACACTTTATGTACTCAAATTGAGACTTTCGAATATCTCAAGTTACGACTTTCGTAAGTCGTCAACTCGACTTCAATTTTTTTTAGTTTAAGATGAGACCCTTGAAAATGTCAATTTAAAATCGTTAGCCTCAGAATAAATCTCCTCTAACTGGGTAAATATTTCTGTCATGAATATTGTTCACCCGGAAATACTCAAAAGTACAAAATACATAAGGCAGATAAAAACCGATATAGTCTGTTTGAAGAAAAAAGTAATTAATTCGAAACATTTAAAATTAATTTTACTTCACTTCTCCCCTTTCTCCCTCGCTCTCTCCCACGTCTTTTAAAATTTTTTTTTCTTAATAGATGGGAAAAATTAATTTGGGAATCAGTTATTGTTCAAGTACAAACGCTCGATGAAACATTAATTTTCCCCTAACTATTGCTCACTGTACCCACTCACGTGACTTACTCGTTCTGGAATAATCCCTCGACTTCATTTCAGTTTAACAAATCCGTTCGTCATGAAACATTGAATTTCACACTTGCATAATTCTTCTGGCATAAAGCACCAGTAGAATTTTCATTCTAATTAAACAGAATCAAATAACTTGTTTGAACAGACTCGGCAATGAAGTGAAGAACTAATTTTCAACTGAAATTGACTCATTCAGTTCCACTGAGAGACAATCCGTTGGGAAAAGAGGATTTCATTGATATAAGAAAAATGTCTTGTTTATTTTTAAAGTCCTAATATTTTCTGATGAATAATTTTTGTCTTATACTGAGAAAATAGAAGCTTTCAACTGAAAAATTCTCCTGTCCTGCCAACATTTTTTAACATTAGCCGATGTCTTCCCATAAATTTATACATTTCGCGTGGAGCTTACACTTTAATTTATTGGAAAAATTCATACTTTCTCAATCTGATCAGTCACTATCTCCAACTGAGAACAATGAACTTTTTCATTATGAATTCGTAACTAAATTATAAAATTATAAAATTCCAGATTTAACGCAAATGATTGTTATCCTCTAGAAAGATTTTTTCCACATATAAAAAATTAACGAGAGAATATTTTCTGGCCTATGTAAGTCTTCCTTGCCCAAAGTAATTTTTTATTCTCAATATCCATCATTTTTCTACATCACTAATTCAAATTCTATTAATAGAGCATTCAAACAGTGACTCCAATTACCTGGGTGCATTGACTTTTCGCTTGCTATTGATTCACTTTAATAAAAAGAACAATCTCGTTCCTGCAATCGCGTCCCATCCATTGCGCCGTCCAACCGAAGATCCTGACGAGCGTCGATCACCCAATCAGAATCCCGATAATTCGATGACAACATCGTTTGGGATATGACAACCAGGACGAGCTCACGTCGATGATATATATGGCAAAATTGAGATTATCTAAAAGAACATACGTTCAATCCCTGGCACCGTATTTTCAGTAGTTAATTTATCATTGCGTCAGTGTGGAGAAAATTTTACATCGAATTTCAATAAAAACTTGTCAAGCTTTGACAGTTGGGTGGTGACAAATAAAATTGACAAAATAATTTCAGCGACTGCTACGACTTCATTACCCAGTTGCAAAATTTTGAAGCTTTTTTGCTAGAAAATTTGGATAATTGTTAAAGAGAAAATTGACAATTTGGCAAACGTCAATGATTGTTGACAGCTGTCAAGAGAGTGAAGTTACTGGGGGCTTTCACGTCTTTAATAATTGTTACGAGAGTCATTTGGATTCTCTTCAATTTCCATAATTATCGGCATGATTAATTAAAGATTATAAGCCAAAATTAAATAGTTGGTTGAGGATTGCAGGGGAGATGTCAATGGACTTTGTCATCAACTGCTTGTTGACAGTCGACGAAAATTTTCCTCCATACATCCATTAAATCCCGATAGTCCGTTATCGTAGTGAAGCACAAAAATTTCATTTGACAATTTATTGACATCCAACCGTATGAAATAATGATTTGTATCAGCACGCAAGTTGTCATTAGGTAGCAAGAGCACAGGTGAAAATGGATCCTGCGAGTATTGTGTAGCGGCAGGATCGAGGGGGACTGGATGCAACGGGATTGCCGAAGAGATGGAACTACTCTCTGTTCCTCTATTTGTTAATTAATATTTTTTTTTACTTTATTCCTCTTTCTCGTCAATCCCCGGTAGTCTTGCCCTGACACACACTATCTCTTGGCGGTTTGGAAATCAGTGTTTTTGTGGAGTTGATGAAGTGAGCCAGTGACATTTGGAGGATTTTTTTTGCAGCTTGTGGCCGGCAGTGGATCAGCAACGCAATCGTCACAATCTGGTGCCGCACCAGATCCAACCGCTGGGAGACAGGATGCCACTCAGGAAGCAGTACCTGGACCTGTTACCAGGCTCTTTGTCATTGCTAATCGGGGAATTTCGAATTTAATTCAGGATCTCATTCTTGTGAGTAAAATATCAATTGTTGTACTTAAAACTACTGAATTATTCAAATTTTGTGCCAATGGTTTTTTAGTGTTAATAAATTTAGAAGTCAGGGTGTATCAGAGAAATAATTATGACAAGATATTTCGCCACGAGGATCAGGATAATAAACCCGAGCGGCGATGATTTCAAAGTTACTCGCGAGTTAAAAATGATGAAAATTATAACGCAATTAAACATGGCAAAATTACTAATTACCCAATTGATTGTACACACTTCGGATACATTCTCTCACCACTAATTTCACACTCGTCGATTCGCATCCAAGCCGTGGGATAATGGAACCCCGTCAGACTCTACGGAACGAATCTCGTTCATTTAGTTGAGTCTTGAGTACCGATCACTCTGGAATAAACGCGATTCAAACAAAAAATAAAAGCATAATTCTCACATTGATACGTGATGGAAAATTTCCTGCAGCCCTCCGGGCGCTTGTTAATTACCAGTTGAACCGTTCAAGTTCTGTCGTAAAATGAGCAAAAAAATAATCAATTCAGACGTCAATAATCAGCGCAGAATTCAACCGGCAAAGGAACGCGATAAAAATGAAAAAAGAAAAAATATCATATGCTTGCATCGAATGAATTCGTAATTCTCCCATTATCGAATACTTGGAATGTGTCACCGGGTTGGCAAGCATATCCCAAGTCCGTTCCAGATATAAACATGAATATTGTGCAATAGTTTTTAAAGGGGAGAGGGAGAGCGGGTCGAATCGATGGAAAGCAAAAATGTAGCGAGGCAGGAGCTGTCCAAGCACTTTCTCTATGAAATAGCCCGGCTGTTCGAGAACACTTTTAAATGCTGGAGTATGACTTACGCAAGCCAAACCGTTCTACCACCTGAGTGTTGCATATGCTGTACATGAGGTGGTTAATGTTCAACCCTGGTGAAGGAACAAAGATTATTGAGTCGTGAATTTTTTTTTAAATAGGGTTCCGCGAATCGACAGCCCAATGATTTTTATTTTTGTTGTTCCGACAATTGAAGGTTTTAACTGAAATATTTAGTTCTTTTTTTTTATAGAGTGTGAAAAATATTTGTTTTCATTGCTCAAGTTAAATCGGGGAAATTATCGCTCTCGTTTTAATTTTTCAGTTTTATTTTTTACATTTTCATTCAATTTTTTAGATACTCAAGTCCGGAAGAATCAAGTCTTCTTACAATTTGTTGAAGAATGTTTTCATTTTTTCTAACAACGCTGAAACACTGACGAATATTTTGCAATAATCAACCTTGAGCTGTCATGATTCACCCTGCGAACATTTCAATTAAACTGATGCACAAATCCAGTACAAAAAATGCTCATATTATTTTACATTGAGATAACCTGAATAAGATCGCTGAGGGCGAGCAAGCGTGTAAGAATCGTTGGAAAGCGTTCACGCTTCGACAATACTTGTACTTTTCAGTCGCGTAATCCGAGTAACAATTTTTAGCAAACAATACATAAGTTAACGAATTAAATTGCAGACGTCTGTGTCCACTTAGCGATGCTCTACAAATTTATTAAATGGAGATTAAGGGGATTATCATCGGCAATTGCTAGTAGATTCTTGAATTATTTATTGCAATAGAAATTCAAGCGTTTGACTTAACAACATAAGATGAGTTTCCTTCAGTGAAAACTTCAGTTTTCATGCAAAAAAAACATTTTTTAAATTTATTTTTTCATTGGCCAAATCGTCGAGATGTCCTTATCGCGGGAAAATATCGTCATAAAAAAAACCGTTATTTTAATATCTTGGAGATTCCAAAGTCAGACTTCAATATTTCAAATCCAGCGTTTAAAAATTTTTAATTTGGAACTAAAATCTCAGAATATTTCACATGGCACATTAAATAAATATTATATTACGATAGAAGTGAAAAATAAAATAGTAATTGAGAATTTTGAAACTTTATAGGCCGACCCAAAGGAAAGGGCTGCAATCAAATTCATTCGAAAGTAGTTTATTTTCTCAGGTATCATACGGCATTTTACGATACCATGATGAACAAGGGATGCTTGTCAATAAAATGTTCTTTTTTATCTCTTGTATCATAAAAAGCATGAAAAAAATGAGTCAATATGCTCTCACATACTCATCGTTCTAAGCTTGGTAACCATTAAAATTGGAGTGATAAATTCATCAGCGCAATAAGTAATGGCCTTTTAAAATCCGAACGTAGAACAGTAAATGTTTACATTTTCCTCCCTGTTACAGCGTCTTGCAGCAACCAGTGAGCGCATCGTAAACTTCAAGGCACGACTCATCACTTCAATCATCTGAAGTGGTAGCCAGACACTGATGCGCCGAGGGAGATGATTGATTGGATCGTGGGTACGACGAATTTGACGATGAAAAAAGTCGTCCCTTGTACCCGGGATCCCCAGCAAAGAGACGTTGAAATCGATGAATCAATCCGCGAGGCATTTCAACGCTTTCCTCCTCTTTTTTACTCTATCACTCGTTTCCACTTCACACTCGATTTACCTTCGTGACTATATTTTTGTAATTACTTCATCTTCTGGTCTCTCTTGTCTCTCTCTCTCTTTGACTATTTTGTTTTTTCCTATTCTCCTCTTCTGTTTTCTAGTTCTATTCTATTTCTTCAATTTCTTCTATAAAAATTCTCCCTTTCCACTCTCTTTTTCTCTATCTCTCTCTTGATTTCCTAAACAAACTATCCGAGCGTGAATTAAACTCGGCCACGTCGATTCTGCAGAGATGCATGACAATAAGCCGCTAATGTAACGAAAAATGGTGTATTTTATTTGTATTATTCCATTGATACTGTGGTTGGAGGAAAAAAAGCCGATGAAAACTTGTAAATATTATTTCCCAAGGGTTTTTTTGGGTTACTGCGTCCACTGCCTCTATAATGTACTTATTACAAAAATTGTTTTACTCCTTTTTTGGAGGATTTTTTTGTTTTTTTAATGAAAATCTATTTAGCTCTTTGATTTTTTTTTCGATCAATATTTTTTTTATTGTATGAAAATTATGTAAGAAGCGTCCCCCGTGAATGTGCGAGCAATCTGTATGTAAATCCCCCGTTATTTTGTAGTGTAAATAAATATATTGAGTAAGAATATCACGCTCAGTTGTATTTGATTTTTAGATTTTAGTAATTTCATGAACTTCACCATTTTTCGGAAAAATTAGAAGAAAATTTCGGAGGTCCGGAGAATTACAGAAACATTCGGGACTTTTCCGAAACAATTCAATTAATTTCATTGATGTCACGTTTGCTTTACTTGTAAAATTAAAACGTGTAACTAGAACAAGGTATTCGATTAATTTTTATACATCGGACATTCCAATATAAACTGGATCACCCACTCTTACAATTCCTTCGGGACCTTTCAAACCCAAATGAATGCCAAAACCTGGACTCGTGCCCACGAGAGCTTTGACAACCGGATCCTCGGGCTGTCTGTACCTAATTCAAAGAGAAGAACATAAAAAAAAACAAAATACAATTTTGCCATAATTATGAGACGAAATTTAATAACATTCTCACTTCTTCAGAGTTTCCAGTGGTTCAGTTTTCGGATGTTTTTCACCAGTCTCCGGGCTGATAGTAGTCATGACACACCGAATGCATGGTCTGACATTTCTGAATGTCACTGATCCAATTTTCACCCAGTCCCAAGTGTCCTCTTCGTAAGCTGAAGCTCCCGTAACAGTGAAATTGAGTCTAAATTGCAGAGCATCGACTGGCTGCTCTAATCTGGTGTTCAAGTCCTCTAATGAGGCTTTATTCATCACGGTAAAACTCGTTTCATCGCTGAAAACTCCCTAATTAATGGAGCACAATTAAGAATTAAGACTTTGCATTAAAAAAAATCTGATTTAGTTTAAATTGCAATTGCGATTATGTATGAGTTCAATGAAGGATTACGATTACCTTTGTAGTCAGGAAATGCACAATTTACATAATTATAATTGAAATAGTTTCAGACGAGGGTGAGGCCCCCTTCAAATATTTTTCTCTTTATTCCTCTGGAAAACATCCAGAAATCAAACAAACTTCGACTGAAATTCTTTCAATCATAATTACCTAAATTTTTTTTTACGAATTTATATTTGCGGCGGAATATTATGTCTTATATAATATCTTACATTATATGTTTGTCTTTACGTACGAGGTCCGACGCCTGGAAATGGTGGAAGCCCTTGTTGACTCTGCTGACAGTGCGGGAAGACGCATCCAGTGGATAGTATACAAGTCGAAAACCAGAGTCTTTCTCCGCGAGGTATCTTGATAACCATCTCGCAACTTCCTCGCCACAGTCGATCGAGGGTACTGTATCCCCCCAGATGACAACTTTCAATTTTTTCTCTACTTTTGCGAGGTCCACAGCCATTGTTGTCATGCCTGGAGCACTCAGGGATAGAATAGAGCCAGATACACTCGGACTTATCTTGAAATTAAAAGAAAAAAAGCAGTCCACGAGAACTTTATCGGCGAAAGGTACCGAATGAATGTGAGGCTTTAGTGCGCCTCAATTTCAGAACATTCGAAAGCACAAAAAACATGTTCAAAGAGCTTTTGCATTTGGGAATTTCTATCTGCGAGAAAATAATGAAATTACAAATTTCATATGAATCATACGATAAAATTTGAAATCTGAACGCACTACCTTAATCATTTTCCCGCATTTTCGGGCCGTCAAAAATCTGTGTCCATCATCAATGACTAGTAAACTTCTGTCTCTGAGCCAACCTGACTTGGGACCCAGAATAGTGCACTCAGTTTCATGCAATCGAACGGGTCCCAGTGATTTAACCGGAAAAATTGAAATTTCCTCGATCTCTCCAACTTTCTTCCAATGTGTGGGAGGCCTGGCCTTCCTCTTGCTCCACAGCCATCTCCAAGTGATGAATAGAGTCCCAGCGCCGATTAGTAAGGCGGGAGCGAGACAAAACTTCGCTCTATCTAAAATGTATTCATACTCATGAAAAAAACAAAAAGAATTTATAATTTATCTTCGAGAGAACTGAAGCTGAAGAAAAAATCGAGAAGGAGGATTTCCTCATCGACTCATGTAACTTTCAGATAACGTGAGCCTTATCTCCCCTCTATACATTCATTCCGCGGGGAAATGACTTGTGAAATATGTCAGAACGAGTTACATGGGATGAAATAAAACTGCATGGAGCATTGAAACCAGTTCTGATGGCTTGCCTATGAGGTGAGATGATAAAAGATTAAATCAACATTTTTATTCGACGATATTTACACAGCAGACTTCTGACTCAATCCACTGCAGCATCTCTGAATGCAAATGAAATTGACAATTGGTACAATTGCTGTCATAATTTTTTTAAAACCACTTGTTCTCATTTCATCTCATTTTTGTTAATTTTGCCCGCAGCTCACCCGGCCTTGTCGGTCGAGCTCAGTTGCAATGTTTTGTATAATAAACATAATAAAGCCAGAATAGAAACGCAAAAAACCGGGAGTACTTTCATACGATCCCTCTTGTGAACCAGAACGCATGAAATTTAGAGACAATCTCCTTTTTTATGCAATTTACAACACTGATTATTTCTGAGGTAAATATAATGCCTCAAAAATGAAAATTAAATTGTGGAATTCACGTACCCATTAAATTGCTGGTAAATGCAGTGGATCAAAGGGTGAAGTAGTTTATTATAAATTGACAGTGCGAATTACAGATGTTGTAATGGATTTCTCCACTTGATCAATGAACATGGAGGGGTTTTAAACGGCGAGTCGAGTGATTGGAGCGAAATATCAGCTGTAAATAGGCTTCTATCACTTATTTCAGAAGTCGAGAAATATACTTTCAGATTAGATTATTGGATGCACAACACCGGCGACAGTTGCTGATATTGTTACTATGTTTTATGACTGGAAATTGTGGGGATTGCATCAGATATCACTGAGAGTACCATCTCACGTAATACTGGAGAAGATTGAGTAGTTTTTGAATCTGTAGTTGTTAAAGCAGAAAATTTAAATAATTTCCAACCTAAAGTATAATTTTTTTCCAGAGGTAATTTGTTTTACGCAAATTAAATAGATCGGAGTTATAGATTTTGATTTTGAAAATTAGAAAAATATTAAAAGTAATGGCAGATTTAGGCTCTTTTAAAGAAAAATTCAATGTAAAAGACCATTTTTTTCGGACGAATCAAATAGCTCGGAGCGGTAGATGTTGATTGAATTAAAATGAAAACGTAGGGATTAGGAAAAGATCTGAATCTGCTAGAAAAATAGCTCATATATATATTTCCTGCCCGCACCGACTGACGATATACATTAGGCCTTACAAAAAATACGTTATAAAAGTACAAATACAGAATCCCAAAGTACTTCGAGGGATCAATTATAAAATCCACACCTGTAAAATCGTCGAAAATTTGACTATCGTATTCACAATTTAAGTATCAGATCCATTCTCATCAGTTACTGAAAATGGGGGACCAATGCAGTCGCACGAGTCCCATCTTCTCAGCTATGTTGGCGATTTGAGAGGATTTTTGGGCTCTCCTTCGCAAACACTGACGTAGACGGAATCACCAAGTCTCACGACCCCGTTGGGGCTTTTTAGACCCAAGTGAATTCCCATTATCGGATTGTCTTTGGTGAATTGCCTCAGAACGGGATCTTGTATTTGTCGGTATCTGAAATGCAATGCCAATTGTTTTCATTCATTTTTTTCTTATCACTGGAGAAAACCAATTAGAAAAAAAGATTAAATTCCTTGACCGCTGGTAGTGGCCGTGCGGTTAGCATGCTAGACTGGCATGCCGATGATCCGGGTTCGCTTCCCGTCACCGGCAGTCAAAATTTGTAAAAAATTTGTAGCACTCTAATCTCACGATTTACTGCCGAGCGGTAGTCTCGTAACAGGGAC
>JAPYZN010000058.1:61703-90664 GCA_030522865.1 Psyttalia lounsburyi
GAGGTTTTTCCTTGGTCCTCGGCGAATGCGTTACAGCGGGGTCGGGGGGTGGGAGGGGTAAATACGTAAAAACCCGAAAGGGTATACGTGAGGAAAGGATTAAATTCCTTGAATGTTTTTCAGAAAAAAAAATCTTCTCTTCGCATTTACGTTCAAATAATGAACACAACTAGTTAGACTTCTCTATGACTGTTTGCTCATGCAGTGACTTGCATTTTTCATGATTTTGCATGATTATAATTGCAAAAAAATAATGAGCCATCCGAGGAAATCGTCCTCACCACGTCAATAACAATTGTCTATCAGTGAATTATTATTATTAGTGGGATGGTGATTTCTTCTGTGACTTTATTCTTTGAAAATCCAGAGATCTTTGAAAAACCGAACAATTAGCTCATGAAACCCACGTACTTCCTCAACGTCTTCAAAGGTTCAGTCTTCGGATGTTTGACCCCAGTATCCGGATCAATAGTCGTGAAGATGCATCTCGTGCAAGGCTTGACATTTCGAAAAATGACGGAACCAATTTTGACCCAGTCCCAAGTGTCTTCCTCCAGCGGTTCGGCTCCCTTGACCACGAAATTCGGTCGAAACTGCTGTGGCGTCACCGAATCCTCAATTCTCGTATTTAAATCCGCAATGGAAGCCTCATTCATCATTGTATAGCTTGTAGCGTCCGGGTATGCCCCCTGAACAGTGAAAATACTAAAGCTGTAATAGTTTTACCGTGAAAAATCGTCGAGACACTCACAACATCCGCATTTTCTAGCAACGGGAATCCTTGATTGCACATCCTAACGTCCCGATACGGTCCATCAAGTGGGTAATAGACGAGTCTGAGGCCAGTGTCCTCCTGGAGAAGAAACCGGGACAGCCATCGAGCTATCTCCTCGCCGCAATCACATGCCGGTACCGGTTGACCCCAGACAGCTGCTCTGAAGCTTTTTCCTACGTTCGACAGATCGACACTAATTGTCATCATTCCTGGAGCGCGTAATGTCAGTACGGAGCCGGCCACACTCGGCGCTATCTGAGGGAAACATTATTTTTTTTGAGATAAATTGAGGCTAATAATAATATATTTTCTAACGGAGAGGAGTTTGTCAATTTTAGATAAACACGAGTGAATCAATTTTATTCGAAAACCTGGCAGGATTTTTTTTTCAGCTCATATTCAACTGAAAATCCTATTAAATTCAAATCAATTGATTTGCAATATTGAAATAATCTATTATTAATTATCAATTATCTTCGATTTGTTTACATCGCAATGTAAGATACAGATAAAAATTCTAAAATCAAGTTAACTAATCTCATCTTATCATGTCACTACTGACCTTATCATTCACTTTATTTACTCTTCAGTCTAATTTCTTATCGCAAATTTTATTTTTACCGCATTGACAATTGAACAGAATTCACCGGCAAAATGAAAGAGTAGCGATAGCAAAATTGCTTTGACTCGACCTATCCATTTAGTGAGACAAAATTTTACCTGAACCATATTAGGCATTTGCCGGCCAGTAACAAATCTCCCATCTAAATCAATGACCATGAGAATCCTATCCCTCAGCCATCCCGACTTCAGCCCCAATTGCGTGCACTCCATGGCATTTTCCTTCACAGCGCCGAGAGATTTGACGGGAAACACAAACATGTCACTGAGTTCCCCGACTTTTCGCCACTTGGTGGGTGGTCGTTCCCGCTTATTTCTGGACAGCCACCACCAAGCAAAGAAAACGGCTGTACCGATGCCCACCGCCAACGCCGAGGCATACCCCAGTCTCGTTCTGTCTGCAAATCATTCGATATGATAATTTTTCAGCTTTTTGTGCGCCTGGAAATGTTGAAAACATCGTTTCTAACAAGCATTTTTAGTACTGAAACTTTATTGGTTTGCGTTATCGTGTTAAATATACTTCTTATGGGAATTCACTTCCCGCGCACTTATTTTATTGACACAAACAATTTTAAAATGAGATAATACTGAAATAGGCAGTTTCGGCCGGTTACGAAGGGCTTTTTCTACTTGCGTGGCTCGCCTTCGGCTCGGACTCCAATTCAGTAGAAGTGGACAGACCCCGAATTCCAGTATTAATTAAATATGAGCGTAATTTTTTTATTTATGGTCATTGTACTTTCGATTGAGCTTTCTAGGGTAAACAAATATATAGCATAATTTTTTTTCTTTTCCCCAGTTGAAAATCATAATTTTTTGAAGAAGGGATGAAATTACTCAATGTCTTCGATTCATTAAAAACGAGTGTTATTAAAAAATGGAGATTACCTGGCGTTCTTTGTCTGTACTTTTTTAAGACGTAAAGAAGAAACTGAAAAAAAATCACCTGAATTTTACATCAAATACTTCTCACCGGTGAAAAAAAAGTTTTACAAACGTAATTTGCGCACCAGAATAAGGTGTCTCTTGAATGAGAAAGGGCTGAGTTACGGGGCGTAAAAATTGTGGCCAATCCAAGTGGGTCAAATGAAGATGTTGGAGTTGAAGATGCTAATGAGAGTGATGAAACCAGTAAACGAACCGTTGCGTCCCGGTTGAAAGACAACAGATGGGATAATGCATCGTTTATAGATAGTGTGAAGAATAGGTAGAAATTAGACGGTTAAGTGGAGTATTGCAGATGCTGAAGACAAATATTTTTTTTTATTATCTGATGTTTAAGTATTTGAATTCAATGTTCAGAGGTATCGCTCGATCTAACGCTTCCGGTCTTCGACCTGAATGCGATGGAGAATGTTGTTTTGCTTTCTGAGGAGGATGTTTTTATTTTATGAGTCTATATAAATAATTTATTCTCTGCTGAACATCGACAATCTACTAAATTTTATTGACAATTTTAGTGGATTTCTATTGAATTTCTATTGAAAAAATTGTTAGTCTGAGAAAATAAAACTATAGGAGAAATTGCTGAATGTCTATATTTTTTAACAACTGCAGCTGCTGAAATATTTACTGCTTTACATTTATTTATTTTTTGGCTGACTTTTCAGTAAAAATAAGTTGTTATTAAAAGTGTTCGCAGAATATTTTCAATGTCAAACGCTATTCCATTGAGTACAACCTACTGTGAGATCGAGTAAATTACGACGGTCCAACGAGTCAATTGCAAAAAGCTGTAGCTCTACCAAATGTGCACAAAAAGAAATTGCAAAAATACTTCTATCATACTCGGTTAGTGATTACTAGTCATTTATCGTGTTTTTCCTGTTTCGCAAAATAGAGTCAATATCAAATATTAACACGTGCTCTTTCTGAAAATCAATACGACGAAAGGGCGTTGACGTTGACGGTGTCATTGCAATTGTAACTATACCACGAGACAAGTTAATAAAAATATATCATTAATTCTGTGTGACCTGTTCGGTCAACCATAAACGGCAAAATTCCGGTTATTTCGCAATCAAAGTAGAGAGTTTATTTACGTAATTTCTCGGTAATTCTCAGTCTGATTGACGCGATGGGCATCAACAAAGAATTATTTACATACCCATCAGTATTAAATTTATTGATGACACTGGACCCTGGAGATGGCAAAAGTGAAATTTTCAATGCAGTTATTGAGTCGAGTAATCCACTGAGCGGCCGAAAGACGACTAAACGGCACTCGCGAACCCTCCGGGGGAAGGAGTAGACTCTCATTGTCTTTCTCCGTCTCTCGCATTGGTATGAAAGAGAACCGTTATCGATTCACGCTACATCACTATCGCATTCATTGTAGTAAAAGGGAAGTTACCTCAGGCGTTTCTTCTGGGGAGTTTAATTAATTAAATCTTTGTATGATTGAGATGGGAGCGAGGAGAAGAGGATTTTTATGCCTGATATTATTTATAAAATTGTTTTTTATTGCTGACAGATCCTGATTTTTTCCGTTATATTTTCAGGTTTCCATTCATCTGTTGAGTACTTTTTTTGGTCAATTTGTGGTCATTAGATTGGGTAATAAGTGTAGAAAAAAATATTTAATTTCGTTGCAGTAATTAATTCTTCATCCCTTGAAATATACCGCCAAGGATCCATGCAAAAGTACCCTGCAATAAAACAATTTCATTCTTATTCATAATTCTGTGTACTGAATGATATTTGGCGCAAACTCCGCGCGCTCGTATTGCCGAAATAAATTACATTCTCTGTTATATTTTTTTGGAAATATAGCAGAAGACTCGCTTCAGAAAAACAAACCCGTTTGTTTAAAACAAAAGGAATTATTAAGCGCTCGAAAATAATTTTGACGTAAAAGATTGAGAAAGAATCATAAGGGCAATGGTGTTTAATTGTTTTTTCTTCGATAACAAACTATATTTTTTAAGGAGCCTCCCGCCGATTTACTTTGAAAATTTCAGAATTGAAAATATCCGCTGGCTTGCGATCTGTACGAAACGTACGAATGTTGTCGGCAATGAAGTCTAATTAATCTAATAATCAACAATTAATTAAAAAATCCATGCGAAACTTACGCGTAGAGTGTTAGCATGAAACTGATAAGAAAAATCCCCTTGCCGTAATCCCAAATAGTTTCTGCCTCTTCGCCCTCCTCTGCAGCCATCTCTGGATCGCCCCCCCCCGTCGCGTGACAAAGGCAGATTTTTTCCTTAAAAAAAATTCAACATTTTTGACATTTCAAAATTCACGATTGATCCATTTGGTTTTGCTGTTCAGTTCAAACTTCTTTGGTCGTATTAATTTCTAAAATTCCTGTAATTTTCTGTTCACCGAGTCCATCATATTTTATGGAGCACTCGAGGAATGCATGAACCAGGAAATATGATGACTACCAGAATACCAGAAATACTCTCAAAATTACCTCAACAGTTGCCGATCTTTCGAGGCGTGTATTCCGATTTGAATCGATTTCGCTTTTATCCGCTGGGAAAGTATCACTCACTGTTTGTCTAGATAGTTCCACCCACAATTCTATATACCGTCATAGCTCGAGTCTCTTCTACTTCCAGCGGATGTTCCTCACTTAGAACTTGCGAGTGAACTGCATGGGCTTTCCCTGCTCCAGTTGTTTGTATTTTCATCAGACTCGCGGTTCTTCAGTGTATGCAGATGCGACCGAGCTTAACAGTCGCACTTTACTCAGTAAAATATCAATTGAATGTCAACTATAGGTATTTTCGTGCTCAAAACTTCGCTCGGCGTCGTGAGCATTCGAACGCTCTGGCTCGGTGGTGGTGTGTTTGAATGAAGGAAAAAATAGCCTGGAAAAAATAGCCCCGATGAGTCGCGTGCGCTGTAACACGTGTTGAGTCCCTCGATTATCTCTCTCTCTCGTCGATCCGTATTTGTTATAATTCACTTACGCATTGAAGAATCTCTATTTAACTTTTTTTTCGTAGCTCAAGAGGAGCGAGGGAAAAAATACTTCACGTCGATTCCAGTTGACGATCTATGTTTCAGACCTAGGAAATTTACCTAGTAAATTTCCTTAAGAATCGAAAGCCATTGGAATAACAATTCTAATTCCTCTAGTTTTTGAGAATCCGTAAAACAATTTAAGTCTCCGCTAACTTCATTAATTGAATTTTCGCTCTCCTCTCTTCGAGAGGATCCAACTCATCACATATTTAAGAAATTTCCTCTAATCCAATGCCGTTGAGTTTGAAATACTAACTCCTTGGGTTTTGGAGAAATTGTCAAAAACAGAGGTCATCTCGTTAATTATTGTTTACTCAAATATTAAATAATGACTCAATACTGGAATTTGTATTTTCGTCACTCCCACTGGCGCTCGCCTACAGCTACGCACCAACAATTCCACTCCCTACCTTACCGGCATTTAAAATAATCGACCAATTGAGGAGCAGCACTTCATAACACAAGTCTCAACATTTCCCGTGAATTGTTGCTTAAAATTGTCACTCCATTCCCCATAATTGGATCTTTTATTGTCATTAACAATTAAAATGACGAGTTCAGTGAGCACAAATCCATCGACCCTCTTGCCTCTCGGTGAGTGAATATGAATCGAATGACCGCTGGAATAACCTACAAATGTTCAAACTTGTTTATGTTGTGTCTTCAGAGCTCGTGGACAAGTGTATTGGATCTAGGATTCACATCATCATGAAAAATGATAAGGAGATTGTGGGGACTCTTCTGGGCTTCGACGATTTTGTTAATATGCTCCTGGAGGATGTCACCGAGAGCGAGGCAACCCCCGAGGGTAGGAGGGTCACCAAACTCGACCAGATTCTCCTGAATGGAAATAATATAACAATGGTAATTCGCCCTTTTTTAAAAATCATTTTCATTGCTCCCAGAGAAATGATTGCATTGAAAATCCAACGAGAAATTATCTATTTTATTTTATTTTTTTGTGAACATCATTTGCACGAGACAAATTTTATTTGCATTTTTATTCATTTCACGATGTCGAAAAAATTTCATTGATATTTATATGAATTTTATCATTTTTAATGAGAATATTCGTGAGGAGAGCGAGAGAATTTGATAAATGTTATGGTTTTCTGGGGGATGATAAACAAACGTAAATAAAAATTGTATTTTTCTTATTGCAGTTGGTGCCTGGTGGAGACATGCCAGAAACGTAAAGAATTCCCCCCAAAATTGCATAATTTAAGGTTCCGATATTGATGCAAGTGAAGTGATAATAAGTCCATTATTATTGTAACAAAATCAAGAACTTTGTCTTTTCTAATAATAATTACATTATTTTTCAAGTATTTAACATGGCATTGAGCCGATTAATTGTTGCCCTCAGTGGGGGGCGATATTCGGGAAATTGTGACCATAACTCTTGGTAGAGACTCTTGTAATTTCCACCGCACTCATCGTCGAGACAGTCGTCCACGGGACGAGATCCCTTCCCAGTGAGGTAGAGAATCGTGTGGGGATGATAAGTGGAGAATGGCGATTCTCGAGATAATAATTGCCAGGCAAGAATTCCGAGTGAGTAAATATCCGAACTGGGACTGGGGGGACTTCCTTTCGTTATTTCTGGAGCGAGGTAACCAGGAGTTCCCTGGAAAGTAATCCGCGGTCGACTTTACTATTTAAAAGTGTCAAGTTCTCTTTTTTTTCTTCACCACTGAATATAAGTTTAAAAATTCAACTTGAGGACTTAAACAAAAGCAATTGATTTGTTTTATATTATTAACATTGATCTTATTTTAGTGGCAAATAGAACCAAATAAAAAATGAAGAAATGGTAATTAAATTCAGTCGAGAAAATTATGATTTCAGTTCGGAATATTTTTTTTGAAAATCCTATTCAGTTATTGTCTTTCCGAGATTCTCTTAATAAAAGTAGTTTCAATGACAATTTTTGTATTTTGAAAGAATGAGAATCAAGTTTAAGAACTTTATTACTCACTCGTAACGTTGAAGTCAGATATTTCTCTCCAATAACCACGGAGTTACCAAAATCTGCTAGTTTAGGCTGGCCATCCACTCCGATCAATACATTTTTCGGCTTGACATCTGCATGAACGATACCTGCATTGTGACAAAATTCAAGGGCACACGATATAGCCAGCCAAGTATTGATTCTCTCGGTGCAATCAAGTCCTGTGTCATCCAACTTGTCCTGCAGCGATGTTCCACACAATTCCATGGTCACCAGAGACCATAATTTTCCCTCCTCCACACCAAAGATGCGAATTATATTGGCGTGAGCTAGAGACGCGGCATTTCGCTCTGCTCTGATGGTCCCGTCGGAGTTTCTACGACGTTTAACGATTTTAGCAGCTACTTCACTGCCTATTAGATAATATTGTTGAAATTTCCACAGCAATATTGAGATGTACATCTCTATTAATGGAATTGATTGGCTTAATATCAATATTGATTATCAAATAAGTCAGATTTAAGATCAAGCATTTGCTCAATTTATTTCCACTTCACATTCCATGGAATCCACTCCCCTCACAAGGTTCAATCACTCCGAAAAATCCAATTTACCTTTGTAAGAGGCTCGGTAAACCGTCCCAAATGCTCCACACCCAATAATGCTATTCTCCTCAACTTTCGGTGGTCCATCCTCAACGATCCTCAATCGATTTGGAGTATCAATACTCAAAAAACAATTGCTCTTCTTCGTTGGAGTTCTCGGGCTCAAAGTTCGCCTAAAACACGCACGCCCCCAATTCCTTATCCACTCAAAAAATTCTAACGCTCATTTTATGCATCACTCACCTGACACTGAGTAAATTTTTGGATGGTTTTGGAGATAAAATTCGCTGTGTGACTGTCGAGACGACAATCCGCGGTGACGATGCCATTATTGTCACATCGAGATATATTTGTACACACGATTTTCCACAATAACAGGAATCGTTCGATCCCTCTCATTACCCCCCGGCTTATACTCAGTGTTTACGTTCCACAGGAAAATAAACACAAATGTCGTGGAGAATAAAATTAAAATATGATACTGTACGTATTATTTACATAATTGTATAGTAACGAAAGGTCCTTGTCTTATCATCTGCAGTGACATTAGTAGTATACGCTATCATCAAATTTGGATAATTCTCCAAATTTTTTATTGCCTTTCACAGCTGTTAATTCAACAAAAATAATCCCCCGCAAGTCTTTCGGTACTATCATATTTTCGAGTATCTCAAAATTAACTCACTACAAGAGTTGTCAATTTCTTCTGTGATAAAACACATTTAGAAAATATTTGGGATATTTTTACTGGTGATGTTTAATTTGTGGAAAAAAATATTTAATTATGACTTACCTAATAATGAAGACATCCCTCGACGATTTTGAAGATAAAACTAATTCAATATGATAACATGAGAAAATAAATATACAAAGCAAAGTGAGGACAAAATTAAAATATGATTTATTCATTACTCGTAATACTGTACGTTAACTCAATTATTTACATAATACTATATTAACGAATCTCTGAATTATCTCTATTATATCATCTGCAGTGGCATCAATAGTATACGTGATCGATAAAATTGGATAATTCCTCACATGTTTTAAACCCGTTTACAGTTGTTGATTCAACAACTATAATCATCTTTAAGTGTGTCGATAGTGGATTGCATACTATAAATATTCTATAAGTCTATCACAATTAAGTAATTAATTATGGGGGTTCTTCAGAATTTTCCAGTTAAAAGTGCGAGTGGAGCATTTTTATCAACTCTCGCCTAATTGCACCTCAATTTAATCAATCAAAAATACAATATATCTTTTATTTTGTCTTTGTTTTTGTCTCAAATTTCAACTGTTCTCCCAAAATATGTGGAATTATCATGCCTACATCAACGTCTCTAAATTCAACACGTGTAAACCTCTTCACCGTCAAATTACCCACCCAATACGTTACAAAATATATTTATCTCTCTCTAATACCCTCACAATTTCAACATGGCCAAGCATTGTCCTCTCCATTCCCATTTGATTCCTGATTAACTATAATAGAAAAGAAGAATGGGAAATGTCCTCTAATGAAATTTACTCTGTGCTGGGCTCCGCAATATAATCAACCATTCAGGTACATTATTCAAATGTAATAAATTCTTATAGCATTCGGCTGATTTTCCAACTCGAAATTCTCGGTTTTTTTTCTCCTTTTTCATCACGAACAGTATGAATCCTTGAAGTATTTTCGAGCAGGTTTACAAGCCTTGTATTATCATACTCCTCCCCTCATTTCTTGTTTTGCTCGCCCCCACGTAACTACATTATCCCTCAAACCCTGACAAAAACAGCACCAGAATTCACTCAAGTACCATTTACAATGCCTCCAGACGCCCTTAAAATCCCTTTAGAAATTATCAATCAGATATTGCTGAGGTAGCATCAAGTCCAAAGAGTTGCAATATTCCGAGTTTAAAAAAAAAATCGAAGAAAAGAAAACTAAATAAATAAACCGTTAGTAGCACCAATGATCAATGTCCTTTGTTCATCTAAAAAAAAAACTTGAGTGCAACGAGAAACCTAAAACTGGGTGGTGTGCAATATCCCTACAATAAAACCCTAAAAACTACCTATATACACTAATGATATCCCCAATATTTCCCAAAGTCGACACCAAGAAATATCCCCTCCACTAACCTCACCGCTAATCCTAAACAATAAAATCCCTAGCTACTCTATCACTTATTAATTGACAATTATTCACCTACAAAATTATAAGCCCACCTACAGCATCAATAAGTACTCACATACTCATAATTGTGAACAAGTTAACCCAGAGGTAATTCCCCGAAACCCCCATCAACATATCCTCGACCCTTAAAATGCAAATATTGAGCCAATGATTAACGACAAACAATCTCAACTCATCTGCATCGACGTAGCAAATTGGAACAATGTCAGGAAGAATAGAGACTCGACAGAGTACAGAATCAATAAGGCACAAACTGTTCTAACCAGGTAAGGGGGCCTCCTCGTAGAAGTCAGGTTCGTCCTCAACAGTCTCATGATCGGGTTCCTTAGTGTCAAGTGCCCTCAATTCAGGTGGCGTAAAGAATCTCGTCATCTGGGCTCGCAGTGGTATCATGAGTATAAGAAAGAATGGAAGTGCAAGAGCAGCTGTTGTACTCTTAACAATCCACAGGACGGTTAAACAGAATATCTGAATGAGTGTGAAAATATGCATTTTGTATGTTTGCACACGTCTGACATAATTCGCCCCGCCATGATGTTTGACAGGCATAAAGAATAGTTTAACACGATCGAATAGTTGTACACCATTGGTAGACGATATTCCCATGTAGAGAAAGACACCGAGAAGTACAGCCATGGGTACACGTCTCAATAGAGGTGCCATGAGGACAGAAACTCCCACGAGAGTGGAGACCAGAAGTGCCGATACCCTCTGCTCCTTCACTTCGACAATGTGAGGCTTGTCGCCAGGTGCATGTGTCCTGGACATTATCGTAACAGCTGACACATGAGTCAACGATCTCACCGATGCTGCTGAACACCACGGAGCACCCATCAGTCCACATCCAACATTCATTAAACAGACAACAACAATGTCCATGTGATAGCCACAGCCTTTCTTCAACTTTCTCTCCTTCTTATCAATTATCAACTCTGATATCTGAGTCTCCATGAACACAAGAATGTAAACTAGTAATGCGGGTATGACACAGGCAAATGCCATCCAGACAGGTACAGGGTTGTCACCACCACTTGGCGAAACTATCCAACTTCTCCCTCGTATTGAGGGAGTCAAACCCTCGGGCACCAGCAACTTCTCGGTCTTCACATCGGCGAGAAAATCAATGAGAACGAATGTTATTATGCTGAGAGGCACTCCAAAGTCCCCAAAGGCTCGCCTCGCACTTCGACCCAAGTAGTGGCTGTTTCTGAATATTCTCAAGTAATAAGCGCCCAGAAAAGTTCCGAGACAGAGGATAGTGCACATCAGTGCAGTATTCGGTTGATTGATCAGTAGATTTGCCGAGTTGTATCTTGGAAGTGTCCCATTTGAGCAGAAACCCTCACCGACTGCAGTCTCGTTCAGTCTGTCACTATCAGAAGTTGAATTCATCAATAAAGTACTGTTATCATCATCGCAGATGAAGCAGTACTCGTGGAGCAGTGGATTTCTCTGGAAATAGTTAACAAGTTTCACGAATGTCTCGACGATGTACAAAAGCGATATTAAACCGGTGAAAATTTCCTCGGTGAATCGTGTGAAGAGTCTCACGAGAACTGAGCCCTCGGCGCAGGCAACTGTCAGGGCGATTATTCCCATCCATCCACCCACGTAGACCCTCATCGTTAAAAAATCGAGACCATTCTGATTGCAGAAGTTGTAGAGACTCTCGTCGAAGAGGAGGAGAGGTCCAGTGGTCCCAATAATTACTAAGGGCTGAGTTGAAAAAAGAGCCATTATGATTCCTGTCCAGCAGCAGGAAACGAGGGTCTCGGAGATGCCGATGATGTTATGAGTTTTGTCACTGATCAGACCTCCAAACGTGATGGCGGCGCAGAGGGCGGCGAAATACATGAAAATTGCAGCGGCGAGACAGGAGGAGTTGAGACCATCGGTGAAGTCTGACATGTAAAATGGATATCTTCGTTTGATATCGTTGACAAGACCGCCGAAGGGCCTTCGAGTCCTCCTCAAGGGATCACTATCATCTGGAGGCTTGCCATCTTCACCTGTTAAAGAGGAAAAATGATTTTAAACAGTATTAGTCAGCTGGAGAACAGTCCCGCTAAGCTTCACTTAACGTTGATGAATAAAAATTGAAATATTTTCACCTGCAAGGAGAGCCTTCTTCATAGCTATCGATTCAGTCTCCTTTTCGACTCTCGCAACTTTTGCTAGTGCCTTAGCTTTTCGATTTCGTATCGCTTCGCTTTTCGATTTGAGCTCGTCGAAGGGGAGCAACGCTTGGCGCTCCCAGTCCCCAGGAGGAAGAACTATCGAATCGTCCAGGAATTCATTTATCGCGGAGAGCAGCTCACGACGTTCTGTTGCCTTGTAAGCGACCTTGTGGAAAGATGTGTTTGCCATCAGCGTTGATATAGATCTTCCAATCTCGTGGTAATCCAGGTCTGCATTGCGGGGGCCTAGAAGGGTGAACATAAATCTCACTGGGATGTTCACTTCGGTTATTGATGGAAGGAGAACCCCTTCAGCCAGACGAACAAAAGCTATTGTCGGCTGGTCCAGAAAGTCAACAGCTCCCACAAGGACTACCGTCGCCTCTGCTCCCGCTGGGATTCTCTTCAGGATGTACTCGTTGCGGTTCTTCTTGAGATCTTCACTGCTACTTGTGTACGTCATCTCTTCTTTCATATCTATCGTTGTGTGGTTGACCTCCTGGGGATGACTGGGAAGAATCTTCGACTTGGCGTCTTGCAGATTCTGGGAAAATAAAAGGGATTCTTTGAATTAGGAGACGGAAATTTTTTATTAGATGTTGATTATTGACAAGGACTATGACTCTGTTCTGAATGATAAATACAGAGTGGATCCTAAATATATTTATGATTGAGGTTGGACAGCAACAATGGGTAGAACATGGTGAAGAGAATGCCTCTTCGATTGGAGGCAGTGATTGAGGGACAAGTAGAGAAAAATTTCATGAAAAAATCTGTGGAATGTTTTGAAATGATCTGTTGGATTTTTATTGAACCCTCTACTCGCTCTTGCCTGACAAAAATGTTCAATGGGTAATACTATCGGTTATTTCTAGATAAAAAAAAAACGTGCAGTAAACTAGTGGAATTAGAAAGTTCAATATAAATCAAATGGAATTTTCCATCAAATTCGCGAGATTTTTCTACAAATTTTTTTACTCGTTGACTCATAAAACAGGGACTATCTCCACTGAATGTCTAATTTTCGACTTCTGTTTTAATTATCGGATACCTGTAGGTCCATTAAGTGTGGTTATTGAAACAAATACGATTCAGTTAATTTTTGAAAGAGTGAGGGAATATTCGATGGGGGGGATCAACTAATGAACGATAAATAATGGTATATTGCGACAGAGAATGTGGAACAACGAGAGAGATTTAACGTTAAAGTTACATGGTTGTCAGTGCTCTCCCGCGCAGTATCTTCCTCATCCAGCCAGATAGACTGCGGAAATAATACAACAGTACCGTCAGTAATTCTTTTTTAATTAGGATCTCCGAAAAAAAAGTTGAAAAAAATTACCGGAGTTTTCGTTTATTTTTTGTTATACCTAGGGGTTCAATAGAAATATTTAAATACCATTCATACTTAAATGCATAGGAATATTCAATAATTATCAGTACATTAATATTATCAATATTCTATTGAATTAAGGTAGTATGGTCACAATTATGTTGCCAAATAGGAAAATCTATTCCAGCTTATTGATCATTTAAATATTTAATGAAAATACAAAACACGTAAATAGATTAAATTTTCTTTGAAATGTCATGAAATAATTGACCTAAGATTCTCAGTTGCCATTGATTTTTTTCTAAATTTGAGTTTGCAACAACACTAATAAAAATCGCCAGAATTTCACCATTTGTTCATTCGTGACAATCCTACCCTAAGCCAACTTCCCCAGCCCCTCCCCCTTTGTCAAGACCACCCCACCTCCCCAACAACTTACCTGAAGTGAAGTGTAGCTGGCATAGTTCTTCTTGCCCCCGAACCTGAATCCCCTGTCATGCTCGTGCACATGCCGATGCCTCAGCAGCAGTGCCCGCATGACAACGGGCCTGTCCTCAGGTAGAATGAGCTCCTCGATGACCATCTGCTCGACGACCCTGTAAGCCAGCCCAGGTACATCCTTCTCCTCGAGATCCAGCAGTACAACCCCAGTCTCGAGGCAACGTCGAAGATTGAGGAGCGAATGGAAACTGAGAGACGCCACATGGGGCCTACCCCATCTATCCGCACCTTCTTCAACGTCCTCCTCATATTTTATCCACCTAGCAGTCTCTCTCCACTCCCTCTCCTCGCCAATGCCATGCAATTCATCGAGCTGAACGAAAACCTCGTGGGGCGAGTGATCGTACATTTTTTTGAAGGTCTCATGGGGTATTCCGCCCTCTCGCTTTCTCCCAATTTGCACAGTCGAATGAGCCGCCTTGTGGCGACGCATCCCCCGGGGATCATCGCTCCTGTGCGACTCAAGATCATCTATGTCTAGCTCTTGTAGAGTTGACGCCTCGTCCGGCTGGACCGACACTCGTCTCCCCATAGCTCCAGCTATGTCTGGCAAACCGGCACCCGACCGCTTCCTCCATTGCGGATCCTCTTGGAGTGAGTACTTACGCGACTTGTGGTGATGCCTTCTGTCAATAATTCAACAGCATCATTACGAGGTGTTTATAAATACAGCTAAAACCGCCGCTTAACACGTGCCAAAAATCGAGATATGCGGCCTCGACATTCGGGCGTGTTTTAATTTATTATAGGAATTTGTGGCCATTTGATCTGCACTTGAAAAACGGTATCAACTCCAATTAGATATGAGGCATGAGAGAGTTGTCGAGACGGTTGCTTGAGCAGTTCTTTTTGCTGTCGTAATTTTTGGGTTCTCTTACACTCTTAGAAAATAACTGTTTGAAATTTTTATGAAGAAGTTTGAAATTTAATTTTCATATTTTACTGTTAATGTATGAGTCAATTTCTGGAACATTCGGCGAATGTATAATTTTTTCATTTGGAGAAGCATCGAAATCATAGAAGATTGTGGAAATTCTCAATCTGCTGAAAATTAAATATTGAAATTTTAGGAAGCACTTGTGATTTTTTAATTAATTAGTACGATTATGGATATTTGGATATTCATTACTTTGCTCTTGTACCTCAATGATTATGAGCACTCCTTTTTTTTAAATTTACACTTCTTTTTCAGATCCGTAGAATGAAAAATTGTCAATTAAAAACTCTCACAATAAATTAAAAGTTTCATAAATTAGAGAGCTCAATCTGACAATTAAATATTAACAATGATCTACCATGAAATATTTCAATTTGTTAAACTTTCAAAATGAATAACAAAGGTCATCATTGCTTCCATTCATTGATTTTTTCAGTGAAAAGTCGCAATTTCCTACTAAAAATCAGTATTGTTTGAGCTCTTTTGACATATCTACCTTTATTCCACTATTATCACTCATGGAAATAGACAACATAATAAATCGACACCATTTTAAAATTCGACAGCAACTGTCACCTAAATTTAAAAAAAAACATTGCCGTGATTCACCTAGCCAAGAAATTTCCGGTGTATTTTTCTCTCAAGTGACTGAGTGAAAACGTGAGAAGAATGAAGCTATAAAATAAAGGGAGTAAGGGAACTACCGTCTGATATCGCCGATGCGGTCGTGAGATCGATCGTAGGTGACAGGCATGTCAACGAGAACCAGCGTCTACTGAGGGCCCGATAGACGTTTATTAAAAGTTTTGTCAAATGTATATGTATTGCAAGATTTGTCGAGCGCATGAACCAAATGAAATGAGCGGAAGACAACTCGACTTCCTCACCAGAATGCCTGGCTGAGGGCCATGGCACAAGGCAGTACGCAGGGTGTCTACATACAGAAATAAACTTGTGACTGCATTTATTTGACTATTGTAGTTTTCCGTAATTGCTGGCTGACACGCGAACCGAAACAATAGGGTTTGGGCGATTTTTTTTTTGCAACAATGTTCGTGGGTTCCGGAGCTGAGGGGAAGATGGAGTTCCCCCAGAGAGTAAACCGGAACAAGTCGAGAAGGAGTCTGATCTCCAGAGATACTTTTGGGATCGCTCGCTGGTATTATAATTGATAATTCCACAATAAAACTAATGTAATTATTTCTCCAGTCAAGATTTTCGCAAAAATCTGGGTACAAGAGTTAGAATTATTAAACTTTCGAGGGACTTACTTGTGGTCGTGCTTGTGACGACGCTTTCGGTCTTCCTCAGTAAGGGCCTCTTCGTTGTGGGGGGATTGATCGTCCTCTTCCTGGATTTTCTCGAATTGCACTCGGGGGGCGCCAATTGAGGGGGAGTCTGTGTAACCCAAGGCCGCCCGTTCAGACACGGGAGCCTCGGATTCACTGCTCAAGGTGTTCTCTTGCTCGTCTGGAGAGAGGGTGCCGTCGGTGTTTGTCACTGATGGCGCATTATCTGGGGTATCTGTACGCGGGGTGTCGCCGTTTCTAGTCGTTGCCACACTGTCTTCGTCCGGCTCTTGATCGGTTGAACCCTCGCTTTTAGGAGAAAAATGATTGATTGGTGCTAATTGAAGGCTGAGTCATTTGACTTGATTGTATCAGAAATGAAGCGGTGAAATTTGATAAGTCGAGGGGACTTCAGGGGGTAGTTTTGATCAATAACTCCAAAGGAAATAGGAGAATTTTCTGCTTCTTTGGGGAGTTGAATGAAGGCTACAAAGGAGGCATTCATGAAAATTTCACCATCTCCCTTTCATTTGAAGACATTCAATAGATTGGCACTGGGGGAGAATTTCTCATTCTTTCTGCCTCTTCACTACTGAAAGTGATCATTGTTCGATCCCCACTTAATTTCGTTAATTAATTATTTAATGAAAACTGTGGGACTGAGGATAACTAAACTTACGTTGATAAATGTCTTCTCATTGATCTCGAGTGTAAGCTCTTTAGTGGCATGTGTGGATGTGGATAACTTCGTTTTCGGTGTTCTGTAATTAATTTTAAAAAACTAGTTTTAAATTGCCAAGTAGTCTGATTTTTTCTCATGAATGGACTAGTTCAAGTATTTTTGTTCCGAACATTTTTTTTACTCAAAACAACAAATCTATCATTTGACAAGACTTCACGAAATAATTAGACACAAAAAAAACATTTTTCAAAAGCTGAAATAATTGACCAAAATACTTTATCATGCAATTGGTAATTCTCAATATTCATAGATAAAATAATAATATCCAATAAAGCTTAATTCTCTGAAACAGCCGAGAAATGAAGTCTTGTCAGTCGGAAAATAAATGATATCACTTTAATTCTTTTTATGGAGGCAATGACGTACGAAACTTGTCAGCGCATATTATTCTCCGGCAAGTGGCTATTTGTCACCAGTAAATTAATGACTCTGAAGTCTCATTTATTCCCATTTCATGTATTTTTTTCCCAGATCGAATCCAATTGCAGAGAAAATAAGTAGTACATATGCATCTGACACTTACGATTGAGTACCTGATCGCCATAACGTGGAGGTGGTCCACGATCTCTGTCGCGATCAGAGCCAGCTGACTCTGAGGGTGAGCCCAATCGAGCTACATCGAATTTTTCACCAGAATCCATGGCGAAGACCTTCTCCATCTCCTCGTCCAACTCCGGGACCGTTTCCGCGCCATTTCCGTCGGTCTATATATATTTTTTTTCGTGAATAAAAAACACAGTGAGCAATTTTCTATAGCACCATAATATATTTTTCTGAAGGATCAATTACTAGAATAATTTAATGAACTCAGAAAGAGTTTTTCTCCCTGATATAAAATAACATGATGTTAGTGTCAACTCAAATTACGTCGATATTTGAATGAAAAATGCATGCCAGAAATACGCTCCACCGAATGCGCGGAATTTTAAACTCAGCACAACAAGTCCCCTACTTTTTTCAATGAGAACCATAAAAAAATTGCGGAGTCAGGAACTTTTGGACTGACACATTCGGGAAGGTTATGACCGAGTGCACAATTGAGGGTATAATAACGATATTCACTGGCCCAGAAGAAAGACTATTTAATTGAGCGAGATTTTGGGTTTTGCATGAGTCCAGGAGGTGCAAGTCAATGTTAATAAATCTATCAATGAAATCTCGGAGAATTGTGATATTAACTTCAAATTAAATTGGAATTGCTAAAGAAAATACACGAGTGATTAATTTATGAACACAGGAATTTTGCTGACATTCAGTCATCCAATTGAGAAATTGACACCACCAAATGCCCCTAATTTCGAAATGAATACACCAATTTCCCCTCTTCCTTCCAACGAAAATTTTTCAAAATTGTTCTTTATTGAGTTTCACCTGACGAGGAATTAGAAATGAGTGCCGTGATCCAACTCTATTATACGATAATCTATTTCCACTGAAAGATGAATGCATTAATGAACTGGGGGAGATTTTTCTCACTGATAGCAAATAATGACCGTAATATTAGCTTCAGCTTCAATGAATAGTCAATGCCCAGTGATAAATTACACAGGGACTAAGTGGTATAATACTATTGACAGTGGGATAGTGATCGACCTCATGAGAATCAGACGCTGACCGACGTTTGACGAATTGGAGAACAGTAGAACGACCTCTTAAAAGCGAAAACATTTTTTTTATAGAGTTTCACCTGGTGAGGAGTTAGAAGTGAAGATTGTAATCTGATTATTGACGAACTGCGGCATATTTTTTTTATCATTGGAAAATTATCATTGGAGAGAAAATTCTAAATTTCTACTGACATTGACTCGTCCAACCGAGGAATTCACTCCACGAAAATCCTGGAATCTCGCACTGAACATTCCAATTTACCTTCTTCTTTTCAATGAATATCATTAAAAATAGCTAGGCCATAAACTTTAACAATAGAATACCCGAGAAGGTTACGATATGAAGTGCACTATTAAGAGTAAAACCTTATTCACTGGCCGACATCAACAGAATCAGTCACTGAACAACGTTAGACCGATTGGAGAACCGTAGATAAACTATTTACTAGTAAGAGATTTTGGTTTTTTGATTGAGTTTCACCCGATCAGAAGTCAGAAGTGAAAGTCGTAATCCTGACTGTATTAATGAACTATGGGAGATTTTCCTCGCTGATAGAAGGGAATGAAAGTTATATCAGCTTCAACTTCAATTATTCAAGTCAATACACGAGATACCAATTCATTAAAGTAAGAATTCTGCTGACATTGACTCGTCCAACCGAGGAATTCACTGCACCAAATGCTTCAAATTTTACACTGAACAGACTAATTTCCCCGCTTCCACCCAAAGAAAATAATTAAAAAAATTGGGATCATAATCTTGTGCAATACGATATTCGGGAAGGTTGCGACCAAGTGCACTATTGAGGATGTAAAAAGGATATTCACTGGCCCACCTCAGCAGAATCAGGCACTGATAAACGTTGGACCAATTGAAGAGCAGTAAATCAACTATTTAATAGCAAGTTTTTTATTTTTTAATTGAATTTCACCTGCTGAGAAGTCAGAAGTGAACGTCGAAGCCAACGGAGGACCTTTCCCCGCGCTTTTTGGAGGAATGACTTCCCAGAGGAGCTGGCGCCTGCCTCGGGCATGGCATCCCGGGCTGGAGTGAAGAGAATACAACGGTTTTGCGCAGGCTGGCTAGTGCTCTTTGCGTTACCACCTCCTCTCAGCCCACCCTCTGGGATGGAGCACCGGTCGATACGCAACTTATATGACATATGAAGTGTATCAAGTCCGTGGACAATAGCCTCCCCTGGGTTCTTCGCCTATCCTTTGAGGTTGTTTATCATTTTTCACTCATCAGTTGGTGAGAATTGGCTTTGGCATTTGGTGACGACTTTCAGGGAAAAGGCCATGAATCCACTCAACTCGGACTACACCAGGATTTCCGGCTGATATTTTAGATTAGTCGATAATTCTGGAGGCAGAGAGGACTTGCGTGGTGAATACGAAGAGCAACAAGTGCCATTTGCTCGTGACACTACCAGAAACAAAGGTCTCGGTCGTTGTGGGAATTTTTTATTTTCTATCCGGGGGAGCATCTGCAGCAGAAATTACAGCTGGTCGGCTCGTTACAGCGGGGAATAATAAACTTCAGTGAAGAATATTTGTTCCTAATAATAGAGGATAACCGCAAAGCCGAGTCCTCTGTATATATCCTCTATTCATAAACACATTCTCATGAAACAGGAATAATATTTCAACTGGTTTAATCCGATGAAATACTATTTGAAGTAACTACTCCGGATATTATATTATTTTGCTCGGGATAATTTGAATGATAATTTCTCTAAGGGTAATTCTAATGATTACGACCAAAATTTTATCCTTGAGTAAGAACCGATTTTTTTACAATGAAACTGGTTACTCTTCCTCAAGTAAAATTGTTCTACTTATCAAATATTTTTGCGTAGAACATATAATTCTTCGGCTGAACTGATTTCTTTCTCTCAGTGCATATCTCCGATTCGAGTTTATTTCATTTCCAGAAAGTGTCGGGATATCTGTGGTAGGGATGATATTGTATTTCTCTTTGGAATTAAAGCCCTCCAGGGGACTTTCTAAATTCAGAGGAATGAAGCGAATCGAGAATTCATCAATGTTTAGACACGTTTTTTTTCGGATGGAGAGATATTTTACTGGTCTGGTGGGAATCGCAATATCGGAAAATGAGAATTTCTTTTTTTAGATGTTTGCCCGGGGAGGTAACGATATTTGCTGTCTGTGATTACTTGATGCTATGTTTAGTACGTTTCTACGAAAATTCTATTTTTTGTATTTTGTGTTTTTTAGGTGTTCAGCTTTGATGCGAATAGTCAATGTAGCCAACCACATTAGCGATAAATTTTAGCCGAATTTAATACGATAATTCAAGTTAGGACATGGGAAGATCTCAGGAGATGTTTGTCTGGTTAAGTACGAATAAAACAAAGTGATGAAATAGAATTACAAAGGCAAATAAATTGTACTTGAGATAATGTTCTACTGCTTTCCCGATACACTCTCGCAAGTGATGGAAAAGCGAAGCAACAATATTTACTATCTCGAATTGCTTTTCCTTCTGTCAACATCCTTGAGAGGTAAGACAACAGTTCCGGAAAACGTCGATTGTCATTTCTAGTTTAAATTTCCAATTCGTTCAACAAAACATTCCAAGTTTTTCCTGTTTTAATGCAATTTGAAGTTTATTACTTCATTCAATTTCAAGGTTTTTCATGTGAAAAATGCGCATTAACTTGTTTCATACCAACTTACTATTCATTTTCTCTTAACGAGGTGCAGTCGAAGGATTTATCGATTCTTAGAGAGCTTTTCATTTTTCTAGTTGAATTTTTGTCAATATTCATGCATACATTTTCGGCAGTAAGCAAATTGAAAAAACATTTGAGAAAGCACTGCACTTTCTGTATAAAAAAATTATATTTTTACGAAAAAACATACGCAAACGATGCGTCACTTTTCGGATGTAAACCTTTAAGCAGAGTAAAACTCAAGGAACAATATTTACTTTCTCCGATAGCTTTTCGTTACGTTTACATCCTTGAAGAGTCCAGCGAAACCTCTGAAAATGGCGATTATTAATTTCAAGTTAAAATTTTCAACCTCAAGGGTCAACTTTGAAATTAATTTCCCAGAGCTATTAAAGTCTTTCCAATTCCAGTGACTTTATGTCATCTAAAATTAATGTCTCGAGGAGAATGTTCATTAACTTTTGTGACAGCAATTTTGAAATCGTTTTCTGTCAAGCAAGTGCATATGAAGAATTTATCGATCATCCGTTAGTATGCAGAGAGCGACGGCGCGGTCTTTCCGCAAGTTGCTCCCACCCACCCCACCCAGCATCGACCGCGGGTCCCCCTCTCTGGTCTCACTAGATGCTATCTATAGAACACAATAGCCCACCCCAGCAATGGCAGTGACCTTGAACCTCAAAAAGCGACACGTTTTCATTTGGTCTCGTGATTGTATCCAGCCACTCATCTCTAATTTTTTTTTGCTTCACGAAATCGATAAGAGTGAATCACCTGGCATCGAAGACTAATGTCATTTCATCGAGGTAATAACGCTCGGGTGATTGACAATGATCGGTGGTTGATATGTTTTTTAATCCAATCTACGGCTTCTGATCGCCATTACATAAAGAGCAAATGCTCACTCACTGCAATCTCGTGAGCAGGCGGGAGGAAACACGATAAGTACATTATTCTTTTTTAATTATCAATTTCACGTCTAATCGCCTCTTCGCGATAGAAAACTGATGGACGAAAAAGAGGCAAAAGGGAAGAACGAATTTTTTTTGCTACTTCAGAAGTGAATCAATTGCAAATTGAACACCGGAAGGTTAATTAGTCAAATTTTGGTCTTTTCGATAATTCAGTTGAGTTTTAAGGATTTTTCTTTCATCTCAGACTCGAATTGTTTCCTCAATTTTATTCTTGTCAGTTTCCATCGGGTTACAGTCATCACGAGATCAAGTATGTTTCGAGCAATTCTTCACTAAGAAAAACGACTCTGACATTTTCATCTAACACATGGGGGTTTTAAATTTGAAAGATGAACCATAAATCTTTTCGGCTAGTGTCCCCTTGTCAAGATCCAATTCCTGATGAGGAAAAAAGACTAGAGTAATAAATTGACCGTAACTAACGGCAAACGTGTCTGAAGAACTTTAGAAATACAACTAAGTGGGCAAACTGGTAAAGATAAAAAAATTCGATCGAAAAATTATCGTCAATTGATTCTAGCTATTGACTTTGATTTTTCCATTAAAATTTTTTGAATGCCAACATCTGACATGATCAGATTTGGATTTCGACCTTGATATTGTTGATTACTCTCCATTACTTCAGCCATTACAGACCCATTAATTGGCTCGTTATACTCCAACATTTGTTTTCAGCAGAACATATTTTTAAAAAATTATTTTCAGACAAGTCTGCAGGCGACGTTTCTCATAAAGTTTGCATCACAAAGTTCCCATTTTCTTCGTGAAATAAATTGAAAACCCCATTGCAAAATATTAAAAATAAAATGAAATCCACTGATCCGTGATGTTTCCTCGAGTATTTTCTGACATCTGTTTTCAGCAGAAGTTATTTTAAAAAATAGTACGTATTTAAAAAAAATTTGAACGAAGTTTCTCTGGCGTCATGATATTTTTGCAGAGGTCTTTAACTGATTTCTTACACCCATTACCATGAGCCCCTAATGACTTCCTCTCACTGCCTCCAAAAACTTGAAATAAAAACCAACCGATAAAAATACGGAAATGGGCGGCAACGGCTGCCACTGTCGCATGGTCGTCAAAAAAACATACAACGGAGCGGGACGACCTCGCAAACTTATTGGCCTGATTGTTGACGGTCACAAGTCAATAACCACTCAACATCTCATGCGACTAAGCATAATAAGGTGTTTGAAATCGTTAAGCGATCACAAATTCCGTGTTGATTCCTCAATTAAAAAAAAAGTGTATAAGAGGTTCGGGTGTGAAAACAAAATTCAACGCATACCAAATGGCTCAATATCTCGCAGAGGCATCCGATTACAATGTCACGGCACTAATGAATCGTGGAAATTTAAAACCACAGGGTAAACTCGAGAGGCGTGTTAACGATCCTAAACTCGCATCGGATCGCTTCAATCATGGAGACATTGGCACTGAATTATACGAGAATCTCATCAGCATTTCATTAAGTTGAAATTATATTTCACTCACCGAGGGTCGCTTGCCAAAGCCGAGAAACGATAATTTTCGTTTTGTATTGAGTGACGATTTGCGATCCATTATTCCCTCACTTTAACCACTGAAATCCCGTTGGCAGAGATGTGCTGTTACTTTCTAATGTCCTTTTTCCTCGGTGCTCGACCAATCCTCAGGCGGGACGGAGATGTCCACATGTAGAGACGTCGGGGCAATGCAGGCTCCGTTCTGTCAACTGTTGAAAAATCCCGATAATTATTTATGAAGGGGAGCGGGGAATGTGACGGGACAGGGAAAACAAAGTTCTCTTCTCGGGGACATTGGTAATTAGTAGTGACAGTTACGGTGGAGTCTTCACAATTGAACCGGTCACAAGAGCAACGCACCGCTGACTGACCAATAGGCTCGTGCAGAGAACACAGCTGAACAATAACGACACTTGGTGATGGAAGCCATCTACGTAAAAAAAATCGCCATGTTTTTTTTATATCCCATCGAAAATGATTATTTAGTGATTTATGTTCTTTAAGTATTCATCGTGGCGAAAACAGGACACTTATTGCTTTTGGATTTTTTTTACAGCCTGACTCAGCTAAAGTAATTTGCCAAATGTTGCACCTTTGATGATCTAATCAGAGAATTTTTTTAAATCTCCAATTTCCTATTATTGTTAGTTACGTAATTTGAATTATGGGGATTAATATGAATATTAGCAATCACTTGTGGAAGATTTTAGCTTATGTGTTTGCGAATGGAAATTTCTGTAAATTTAATTTTTCCGCTCTATTGTGCAATTGCAAATTCAATATGAAAATCATTAGCATATTCATTGTAATTTTATTCTAGACTAGAATGAGCCTTTGCTAATAGTTTTTTATTTTTTCAATTGTTTTTTCGATTCTCTAATTTTCATTGAAAATTATGAAAAATCACGTGAAAAATTAAAAACCGATGTTTTGTTTTGTAATATAATAAATTATTAAATCGATTTAATTCGATGAGTTATCTCAAACTTTAATTTTCCTCACACTATTTAAATAGAAATTTTTTTTGAGCCGATGTTTGCAGCAGACAGCGTTGATCTCACGAATGTTCAAATGTGACTCTTACTAATGTCGATTAGTTTTTAATGCGAGGTGAAAATAAACATGACAGTCCGATGTTTTGAATTTACTCGATTGGTCTCGTAACGAATTTCACGACAATCATCGATCTGTATCATATGTTTTCTTTTAATGCATAGTTAGTTCCATCACAATTGTGTATTTTTTTAGTGCGTTTATTACCATCTCAATGGGATACATCGTTTTTATCTTTGTGACATTGAGGGGGTTACACAAGGCGAGATAAGGGATTACAAAGGAGCATTTATAACGACGTATGGCAGTTGGATCGTTGGAAAATTGTTTTGATAATGGATTGGGGGGAATTATTTACCGTTAATGTCCCAGTTGACGCCACTAAAAGCATTCTGGGTCTTTAATGAGGGACAAATAATTTTAGTTTTTTACATAATCCGACAACAACTCACCGAATAGATATTTGATGATTTATTTTATCATTTACGACTGTTATTTACCTAATTTTTCAAACGAAATTTTATTCCCTACAACAATTTTTAACAAGGGATGGATCCGGTATTTTTCTAAAAATTTTATTACTTGAGAATAGAGATCATTTATACTGACGACCTTCCAAATCCCATTTACGTGAAAAACGAGATTTTCTAAAAAATGTTTTGCTACGTTTTTTTATTCGCGCAAATGGTCCACTTGTTTGCAACCTTGTACTGGAAATGAACCAATGCCTCTCGATTCCACTGGCAGTCATGGGCGAAGCGCAATTCCCAGAGGAATTATTTTGTTTTTCAGTCAGATGGATTTTTACGATTTGTGTAATGATGACTGATGAATTACGAAGCAATTGTGATTCATTATAATTAATCCCGACTAATCATGCGAATGACACTATAAATGGGGGATTGAGACAACAAAAATAATGAGACAAATTGTTACTGTACTTAGACAACACTTCCAATCATGTACCAATTCGATACAATTAGCAGTGAGTGACGAAACTTTAAATTAACGGGCTAATTAGTCTTTCGTGGCTGATTAGTGTGAGAATTAGGGGATTGTCAAACGGCCCGGAATGTCTCCTTGAGCTCATCTCGAATAATAGATGACGCTAAATCGTAAAAAGAAAAATGGAGTATAACTAAACAGTTCCTGATTAAAAAGCATTAATTAACTCGAAACTCGTAAATAGAAGAATTGAACAAATATTGAATCAAAAATTCAAAACAAATGAGGACTAAATAAAATGAGAGTTTACCCCGAATTAAAATTTGGTACTTGGATTATTCTAAAGAAACATTTTTATTACAATGTTGATAACATGAATACTCGAAAATCTTTTTTCTACACTAAAGAAAGTAAAAGTCACGATGTGCCGAAAAAAAATGATCTCACTTAATAAATAATTCCTACCGGATCTTATCAATTTCTTTTATGTACACAAGTGCAAAAAGATAAATAAGACTATTTCAGTCTCGAATTTGCCCAAATGGGAGTATCAATTCCACTAAATCATTCCTGATACATCTTATCAATTTTCTTCATGTGTATGGGTCACGCTCTGCATATCGATCAGGACGTTATTAGGGATTAGTACTATGACGTCCAAGACGGATTATTCATTCACCCACTTGCACATTAACTCCCCGCAATACACATTGAATATCGATTGGGAATTCTTATTTTTCCCTCATTCAACTGAAGAACCACGAGTGGAAAAAGAGTGTCACGGTTGAGCCCAGTGTTGCATAGATATTCGAACGGAAAAATGTTTTTTTTTTATGGTGAACTCTGAGCTCGGTTACTAAAAATACGAAAAATGCCCGGAGCTGTTTGTCATTTAACTGGAGATGTCCCCGGGAGAGGCTGAGAACGCCCAGAGCCCTCGGCTACGTAAAATTACTTGAATCCATACTTAAAAATATATATTTCTCATCGTGGAAAGCTCGTGTGAAAGATCGCGTGACTCTCAGGGGGCAGACGGTACGCGCTGTGCATTTAAAAAACGAGGCTCTGCCACTCCAACGCCCTCGCATCATTAAATTCTTCATTGTCATCGATTATTAATTTCGCGTAGTCCAGATGTTCAATTACGGGATGTACTTGACTAGTCTGCTCTTCTATACCTGGGATCGGTTGTAGCAAAACGACATCGATTGTAATTATTCGAATTCGTTATATTCATTGCTCAATTGCGATTCGATGTTTTCAATTCAAGATAAAATTGGAACTCGCAATTTTTATTGAATAATTATTTTCGTGAATTTTTTAGGTAAATCAGAAATTTTGTGAAGGATTTAATCACGAATCGAATGCAAAATATAAAATTTAAATTGACAAGAAGTGTAACACTTTGATAACGGAATTAAATAATCATTTCATCAATTATCCACAATTCACAGCCTCGCATCATTTAATTTTGGATCGCAACGGATTATTAATTATTAATTATGTACCAGTCATAAGTGCAATTACTGGATATACTTGACTGTTCATTTTCATGGCCGACTATAGCCCAGGGAAATCATGGACCGAATGAATGAATTAATAACTCCGAAGAATTAAAAATATTTAGCCACGGATCGAAATATGCAATCAATGAATTGAACTTAAAATAACTACATGTGAGTAATTGAATGCAATAAAAAGGCCTTGTTCGTGGATGTTTGTTTCCTCGGAGAATTTTATCATTTGTAGACTCACGGAATGTCGAAGAAACTAGTGACATAATTTTTAAATTTCAATTCTGAAAACCTAAACATTTGCAGCTGCATCTCCGAGAATTTTATGCTCCATTCATAATTGTTTATATTCCCGCGATAAATCGTCGTAATGCGGTCTTGCATCTTTGTTAATAGCCACCGATTGTTTAGACAAGCGAGTTGAAACAAAATTTATTTACGAGGCATGCGTCATTATTATGAAGAGCATCAGTTCGGGAGAATAATTTTTCTCCCGGCGATAATGGATTTGTCACACGGTCTTCAGGTGGACTGAAATTTCACCGTAACCGGCGTTTCTCCACGGGATGCATTCCCTTGCATTCCCTTCTCCCCCTGAAAGAAGCTGGGAAGGCAGTCACGAGTGTTGGAATCACGTGAAAGGATTTTTACGATGGGCATCAAGACTTATTTTCTCTTTCTATGTGGAAACTGATGCAGGTCCACTGGTGAAGCGGTTAAACAGTTGAAGTTGACTTTGACTATTGGCCAGTTTTCAATGAATATCTTGGAGTATGAAGCAAGTCCCATATTTTTTGGTTCTAATATTTTTTACGTAGCGATCGAGAGCCACGAAGAAGGGTCTTCTGGGAATTTCACTATTTCTTGGAGATTTGAAGATATTTCTTTGTTGTTCTCGCTTTATTATTGAGAATGTAAGGAATTTAAGCGTAGTAACGAATTAAGGATGACGATTGTAAGTGAAATAGTAGAAATTGACCATCAAATTGCGCTGAAACGTTATTTGTATTAGTTAGTTATTTATATTATTATTTAATTGTATAGGCATGAACTTTACAAGTTTTTATTTCATTTTCAGAGTAAAAAAAATTAAGTTCTACATTTGTTATCCAAATTCACAAATAATTAATAATATTTTAATATTTCCTCAATACCCTTAGAATCTTACCAAGTTACAAATCATGTAATTTCAGACATTTATGGTTGGAATTTGAAACATATGCCATGTCAATTCGATAATATGCTCAATTTTATCATGAAAAAAATAGAAATTGACATTCTTATTAGAATAACCATAATCGCTCCGTATTTTTTGAATTTTCTAAGTGAATTGGAAATTTCAGGAACGATTTGCTCGCAATGTGGTGTGACGTCACGAATTGACTATGAAATACTATTAGATAGTCATCTGTCAAGTGATTACAAACACGAAGACAGACTGTATCATGACTGATGGACTGTTCCAGGCTTTAAAATAGTATATTTCGTAACAAGTGAAAAAAAATGGTTTTTGGCGAGTGGGAGGTTTATATTACGAGCCGAAGGCGAGTGATATAATCCCACGAGTCAA